>JAFEMH010005822.1:0-147642 GCA_022495995.1 Adenophora triphylla var. japonica | reverse complement strand
AACTCGGCCACCTTCTTAGAATTCGAGTACCTTGTACGATGCTGGCTTCTACCCATTTGGTAAAGTAGTCGGCTAGCGACTAAAATGAACTCGTGACCATTGCTCCCACTGGAGGAGTGATCTTTAGATGGCGTCGAGTTCCCCATGTGGCGAAAGGCCCATTGGGCGTAGTCATGCAATAGAGCTCGTGAGGAGGGATGTGATATGAGGATTTGGAAGAACAAGGTTGAAGCATTTGTCGCCGGCCCGGACGAGCTTGGATGCTGATGCATTTCCATTGATATCCAATAGTATCCCATACGGAGAATGATACGTGTCAATGCTCGGGCGTTCGTATGCGGATCGCGAGGTTCCGTTGTGAGCCGTTTATTAGCTCGGCTAGCTTTTTCTTTGTTTACACACCGAAGGAGTGGCCCTTGGTGGCGCTTCTTGTACAACATACCCCCCAGAATGATGAAATGGGATGCCGGGCGTTTTAATGCCATCATGTTTTTGGCTTTGATCCCTTCTTTGTATTTTCCATCTTCACTTGTGAAGGAAGCTTCTCCGCTTTGGAAGTGCTTGGTAAATTTGATTGTACCGGGGTTCGTCGATCATTTCTTTTTCTTTTTCGATCTCACGGTAATAGGCGGGTGTTTCCGTCTGCCCTATTACGAGGGTTTCTTGCTTTCCCTTAGGGAATTTCGACAAGAGGCGAGGTTGCCGGGCGTGCGCGAAGCGGTTTCTGTCTCTTGGCAAATAGTGAAAAGAGATGTCCTTGATTCGACGATGAGTTCCTCCGTATACTTGGCGTGGTACTTGAAAGGCCAGAAATCTACGTCTTCCATTTGTTGGATACTTGATTGATGATCAATGCGAGTCTCCCATGCTCATCAGCTCTAAGATATTTGCGCTCGAGGCGGCTTCCAAACCTGCTGCATGAGGCTTCGTATTCTCTTTGCATTGTTGGTTGCTTGAAAATTCGACTTGATGGCTATGGGAGTATGCTCGTCCTTGGGATCGACAAGGAGCATTCCAATACCATTCCCCTTCTTGTTGGCTGCCCCATCGAAGAAGAGTTGCCGGCGGTTTGCGTTTGTCAGTGAAAAAGATTCCGTCGTCAGGAAATTGCGGATCGGGACCCTTAGGTTCCTTGCTCGGGAAGTCGGCAAGGCGATGCGCCATTACTCTGCCCTTTGTTGATTTTCGACCATGTACTTGATGTCGAACTCGGCCCGGGAAGAATGACCACTTGGCTAGCCGCATTGACGAGATGGCTTGTCAAAGAGATATCGGACGGGGTCCACTTTGGAGACCGGGAGTGCGAATGCGATGCATTTGCATGTAGTGTTTCGATTTCCCGACTACCCGTACAGGCGGTACAAGTTTTCTCACGATCTTTGAGTAGTGAGTTCACTTCCTTGAAGCTTAGGCTTACGAAGTAGATTGCATGCTCAACCTTGGAATCTTTACTGTTCTTGTGCCGGCATTGCTCAGATTGGCGTGTACATTGCTTGTCGAGATACGGGAGTAGTGGCTTGTCTTAAATGTGGCGGGCACGGAAATTGGGGGATTAACAGTAGGTCTTGATTTTCTCGAAAGTTGTTTGGCACTCGAGTCCCATTTGATGTCGGCATTCTTTTCATCGGTTTGAACAAGGGCTCGCGAGAGAAGATGTTAGCGGTTGATGAAGCGGCGATGTGCGAAGTCTTCCCATGAAGCTCTTTACTTATCGGGGTTTGAGGCGGCTTCATGTCGATGATGGCCTTGATTTTCACAGGATCGGCTTCGATACCTCTTTACGTAACCATGTACCCCGGTACCTTGCCGCGCTTGACGCCGAAGGTGCACTTTGCCGGGTTTAGCCTCATGGAGTGCTTTTACGAGTCTGTTGAAGAACTTCCTCGGAATCTGTCATGTCTTTGCATGTCGATCCCTTGGAGTGGATGATCATGTCGTCGACATATACTTCGATTTCTTTGTGAATCATGTCATGGAAGAGAGGCATGTTGCGGCCGGGTAAGTAGCCCGGCGTTCTTCGGACCGAACGGCATGGCCGTGTAATAGTAGGTCCCCGGAGTGGTGAAGGCGATCTTGGCTTGATCCTCCTCGGACATTTTGATGCGGTTTGTATCCGGCGAACCCGTCCACGAAGGACTTTACTTCGAAATTTGCCGTGGTGTCGACCGGCATGTCGATGTTAGGCGGTGGGAAATCATCTTTAGAAATTTGGCCTTGTTGAGATCCGGAAATCTACGCGACATCGACCTTTGGGTTGGCCTTGGTGACCGTCACGATGTTGGAGAGCCAAGTCGGGTACTCAATCACTCTGATGAAACCAACTCGGAGCATTTTCTCAATTTCTTCTTTAACTTGCAAGGACCGCTCTGGCTTGATCTTGCGCGGCTTACATTTGGCGAGGCTTGGATTCGGGATCGGGGGAATTTTGTGCTCCACGATTGAGGATCGAGTCTGGCATGTCTGATATGACCGGGCGAACACGTCCACATACTCCGGAGGAGAGCTTATCGGGGCTTCTTTTACTGCATCGAGCGAAAAGCGCCCTTGTGTCTCTTTAGGCTCTTGCTTGGCGACCCCGAGTTCACTTTGGTCATAACCTCTTCGGCGACTTGGGCCGGTTGTCCTCTTGGTCGACTACACGCTCGAGAACTTCTTTAATGTATTGTTCGTTTAATGTGTCGGCTTCTTTATCAATTGAATTATTAACGTCTTTTAAGTTGTTTGTTAACTTATCGGTTGTTAAAGTGGCAATGAGAGGATACTCAGAAAGGTCGAGACTTTTCATTAAACAAGAACGGGAATACATGATTGGCTCTGACATTATAGTCCTCGGCGTAAGGCCGTTGGATGACTCGGAAGGGCCCGGACTACGACAGGGCGGCTCGAGAGGGTTTGAGGCCGGGTTTAGGGAGATGTGGGTGCGGGCCCGGCTTGTCTTCCAATTACACTGGCTTGCCCTTGGTCGGTGAAAGTTACCCAATTCTTTAGTGGCATTCTTGGATGCTTGATGAGGGTGCGGGGATCGAGAGGCTTGGCTCTGCTTTGTCCACTATCATGGCGATCATCTTTGTTGTCGGAGCCCCGGTCGATCAAGTTGGGCAACTCCATGACTTCTTCAAAGCAGGACTACGTAGAAATTTGGTCCTGAGAGCGTCTTCTATGAATTACGGTTCCTTACGCTTTGGACTTACTTGTCTCGAATGTGGCCTCGGCGGCTGATCCGAACAACTTGTTTCCCATGGAGAGTACCTTGAGTTGCTCCTCCAGTGCAGGATTCCCTTGAATGTGTACTCATCTTTGGTGTGGTGGCGGTTGGTCCGAGGTAGAGGCTGTGATGTCGAGGAACGCTCCCCTTATCGGATTAGCTTTGAGTCCTACGAAACGCTTGAGGTCCGTGCTAGGCTGTTCCATTCTTCTGTAGTCTTGAGTGCGACTATTCCTGCTTCTTTCTCATCTTCATCAGTTCCACTGTCGGTCCCCTCGGTTCTGCTGTCGGTTCATTTGTCGGTCCCTCGGTTACGCTGTCGGTTCCTTGTCGGTCCCCTCGGTTCTCTTTGTCGGTTCCCTTGTTGGTCCCCTCGGTTCTGCTTTGTCGGTTCCACTTGGTGAAGTAATGAGCGAGGTCGAAAGCTGTAGGTCGGAGGTTGGGTGTGCCGTCGGAGGTTCCCCTTTTGCGAGCTGCTTGCCTTGGTGCGGGCGAGCCTTTTGTCTTCCTTGATGTCGGCCGGTGTTGGCACGTAGCGAAGCCCCTGGACCGTGGTGTGGTCCTTGACTTCAATAACTTGGTGTTGGCCTTGCGGCCTTTTGCCGAGCCCGGTCCTAGGATGAAGTTCATGAGTTTCATCATCCTCGTGGCGGGAGGAATCGATCGTGAGGCAGTGGAAGGTCCACGTTGCATATTTGGATCTTGGAGGTTTCCAGTGAATCCGATTAATGGCATGTCGTCATTATGCTTGATTTCCAATCTTGGAATGTCGTTAGTCTTTGGTCCCCTCGGTGGTGACAACGTCGTAGTAGGCGTAGTTAGCTCGTTGCCTTGCATGAACTTGAGGCCTTTGGTGAAGGGTGGATGCCACGCCATTGATTTGATGCGGCCGGGGACGCCCGGGATGGGCTGTGAAAGTGATTGGAATGTCCAACACTTGGAATTCGGTGGGGATCGCCCGCTTGCCGAACCGAGATGTTGAGTAGCAACCCAGAAGCTGTACGGGAAGTAGAGTCGTAGGCCTTGACGGTGTGGGTGAAGGCTTAAGATGCGTGGGCTTGATGTCAAGCGGGTCCATCATCTTGGCGGGCAAGACATTCATTCCGGAACCTCAGTCTACCAACACGCGGGGAAGGCGGCGCTCGTCAGTGGTGTGATGTAGAGCGGCTCATTGTGATCGGCCCCAAATTTTGGAAGGTCCAAATACGTGAAGGTGATAATGTTGCCATAGTGGATGTTGCCGATCATTTGAATGACTTCATACGGGGTTGCGTCCACGGGGACCATGGTACGGGCCGAGCTTTCCTCTAGCTTGAGCTTGTGAGGATAAGAGGAGGTGGCTTGAGAGACGAAAGGGAAATGTTCGCTGAGTGCGCTTGAGTGAGTGAGGATCGGGTCCTCTTTCAAGGAATTTGCGTCTTGAGTGGCCGGATTGCAATCGGCTCCGTCGGCTTTTGGTGGCCTTAGGTGGTAATGCATGGATTTGACCCGATCGGGTTAGAACGGCGACATCGGGTTTGGTCCCTTACGAGCAGTGCTCACGAGTTGAGCCATAGTTAGAGGAGGATTCCTCGTGGCATAGGGCCATATGTCTTCCCTCAACTCATTGATTGTGGATGAATTCCCGGGAGCTTCGGCGGCTTGACGGATTACGTCCCGGGATGCGGCTTGGATGCCTCTGCGGGGAGGTAGCCTACGGTTTGGATGTGATTGTTCGAATGTCGGTGCACAACAGTGGTTGCACAGGCTGAAGCGTGTGTTGCTAACCCTCAGGGGAGGTTGGAGAGTTCTCGGCTTAGCGAACGGTCTCCTTGATCTCTTCACGGTATATCGCGTTCCTTTCCTTCTTCTTGAGCATACTCGGGGCATTACAGGTTGGGTGCAGCGATACTCGTGGTTTGCTAGTTTTCCTCCGCTCACAGGCCCCGGATCAACCTTCTTGCGGCGGAACTGCGTCGAGAGTGAGTGCTGCGTTTCTTCCCATGTGAGAATAGCCGGTGCTTCTTTGAGCTGCGTGCGGCGAGTCTAGGTAAACCTCCATCGGGGAGAGTTTTCTCCTACACTTTATACGAGTGGCGGGTATGTCGGAAGGTGAGTACACGACTTCACGAACATCGGCCCATGTGGTAGTTCTTTGTCCCAGTTGATCGTTTACGTAAGCGAAGGCTGTAGGCGTGGAATTTCCACTGAGTAGTTGCTCGAGGCAATTTCCATCCTCCTCTGTTTTTAAATAGACCTTCCTCCACTGAGTTGGCCTTTCAATTTGAGTGCGGAAATGATCCGTTCCCATCCTCCCAGGACCCTTGGGAGTCCGGTTTTGTTGACTTCATGCCCGGCTTGGAAGAGAATGGTTTCATCGTCTTCATCGTCGCTTTCCTGAGAGAACTTGCTTTCCTCGGGAAGGTAAGCGGCGGGATTCGTTCCTTTGTGTCGTTCCATCTCCTAGGTCATTGGGACCGTTGACCACCCTTGCACAGCGAGAGGGGGTTGGATGAGAACAGAGACGGTAGTCGGGGAAGTTGCCATGAGCAAAACTCTTGAGGTCGAGGCGAGTCTAGAGTGGCCTCTAGCTTTAAATGCGAAGGCACTGCTGTGACACTTTAAGGGCTTGGTCCACTGTAGGTCTTTCGAGCTTGGTCTTCGTCCCAAAGACGACTTTCTTGAGCGGCTAGTTCCATGAGAGCTTTCCTTGCGAGACCTAGGCGATCTCCGTAGGTGCGCATCGTCTGGCTAGTGTCCCAGCCGTGATTACATTCAAATCGCCGAATGGCGGAACACTTGGATTACATTGACGAAGGAAGTCGGGCTAGGACATTCCATGCGGCCTTCCTTGATCTCGATCACCAAGAAGTTTGCCCATATACGCTTGATTGACCATACGGGGTATTGAATGCAATGTTGACGGTCTCGTGATCTCGCTCGATCGCCAAGTCTATCAAGCTAGCGATCGGCGCGGGATGTGCGAATCGGGGCCGTGACGGTGGGAGCGAGAATCGGCTGGAGCATGTTGATGTTTGAGGTGGTCATTTCCTATGTCGGAAGGCGGCTACGCCTTGCGGGAAGACTTTCGCGAGATGTTTTCGGGGTAGGCTGGGAAGCGTTCCGAGGTTGATCGACTTGTAGCGGGGTGAGGAGCTTGGTCTCCTTATTTGTTGCCACTTGGCCTTGGCGGCGCTTGAGGGTATAAGCTTGGCGACGGCACGGGCCGGTTGCAGCCCAGGCAGTACTCGGAAGTAGGGATGAGCTACGAGCTCGCTTGGCGATGCCTCGTTTACCATGAGCGGGCGATCGTCGAGGGTGACCTTGGTGTTGCGAGAATGCGATAATAAGGACCGGATCCTTGGCTTCATCAAGATATACGGAATAGATGATATTGACGAAGTCGTCGTCCTTTACTTGATCGAGAGGGATTCCTCGTTGCGTGAATCACGTGTTTCCAATTATCGGATAGGCTGCTGTCTTGGACATTGAGCTTGACAATTTCCATGGTATTGGAACCTTGGTCGTAGGTGACACGATCGGAAGGAGTTCCGTCCTCAGCGAGCATGTGAATGCGGAGGTGCGCTTGCGGAGTGCACCGCGTCTTCGACTTCCGGAGAGTCAGATTCATCGTCATCGATCGCTCAATCCGGGTGTAGGGGCGTATTGCGTTCGGTTGCGTTGTTGGGCGGCTAGGAAAACATCATGCTCTTCGTTGGAGAAGAGGGGTGCGGCGGGTAGTTCCTCGTGGAGGACATCCCATCGACTTCCATGCATTCATCACGAGAATGACGGTGCTTGTTGACCTTTATCACAAAGATCTCTTCGCTGGCGGGGCCGAGAGTTGGTTTGGAGAATGCGACAAATCTCCGATTGGAGACGGAGGTTTATGTGCCCTGCATCATGGCGATGTTCGGTGTTTCCTTCCAATACGCCTCCAAATGTTGGAAACGACGGTTGAACTTGATGTATCGGGCGCTTCGAGTGCACTTTGCTCGAGTACGTTTACATAGTTGGCATCTCCGGACTACGAGGGATTCGATGAGATTTGCCCGGTAGTCCCTTGGTTGATTCGAAGGAGGTAACCCGGTGCACGAGTGCGGACACGGCAGCTCTTGTCTCGGCCTCGTTTCCTATGAGGAAACTATCCCCTCGGATGACTTCAAGATCTCCTGCCGGTTAATGAACTTAACAGCGATGGAGAGTGGAAGCTATGGCTTTCATGTGGTGTAGCCAAGGCGTCCCAAAGAGCTGTGAACTCGGATGGAATGTCCATCACGTGGAATTTTCTTGGCACCATTTGGGTTTCGAACCGAGTTCGAGTCACTGTCCCCAGGATGGGACGAGACGAGTTGTCGTAGGCCTTGATAGTCGGCGACGGAATCGAGGTGGCTTTCATGGATGCGGAGAGCTCGCATCATGCTTTGAGAGGAGGACATTAACGGCTGACCCGTTATCTACCAATACTCCGGGGAGTGATATGGTGTTGAGTTTGAGAGTGATGTCTGAGCTTCGTTGTGCCAGGCGTCTCTCGGTAAGTCTTCGTCACGAACGTGATCATGCTTTGCCATACGGGCGGGAGTCGTAGATCTCGTCTCTATCAGTAGAAGGAGAGTCATCCGGCCATCCGTTTCTGTCTTCCTCTTGCGAGGTAAAGCCTTTGGTGGAACCTCGGGAGTGTGTTGAGAAGCACTGTGGCGGTTGCCGCCCTTGGTTAGCACATTGATCGAGTGCGATTGCCAAGGCGACCTTGATCTTCCTTTGGGTCCGAGCTCGAAAGGCTGGACAAATTGAATCTTGGTTGATCCGCGGAGGGTTAGGCTTACGGCGCGATAAGATTACCAAGATCCGAGGTATTCCGGTGTCCCGGGGCACAGAATGGTTTCGGCGGGACTTTTCGGCTTTCCACCTGTTTGCTCTAAAGGCTGCATGGCTGGAGGCAAGAGGGTGGCTGGAGTACGGCACGTAGTAGTCGAACCTCCGGAGGGTTTCTCCCAGTGTACCTACACTTTGGTATCTCCCGGCTTCGTATCTTTCTCTCGATTCTTTGTTGAGAGGATTTCTTCTTTTGTTTTCTTGGAGGATTGCTCGGACGGTTTCTCGAGACTCGTACTCCCGGGCGGGCGGAGCAATCGCAAACATCGTAGGCGATGTGGACATTAGAGGAGGATCCAGTTTGAAAGAGGCGGAGCGGTTACGTGGCACTCTTCTTGGGCACCCGCTCGATGGAATTCACGCTGTTATTGTTTGGAAAGGGGTTCCGTGTATTGGGCCCACGGGGCGCTCTAACTTGCCTTCTTCTATCAAGTTACGGATTTCGTATCGTAACCCCAAACAATTGTCGAGTGGTATGGCCGTGATGCGATGGAAGGCGCGTATTTGCTCTTGTGCATTGGTTACGGGAACTTTGGGTTTGTAATTGGCAACGGGCTTAAGGAGACCCTCCTTGATTAGCCCTTCCCGGCATCTTGCTCGGTGGCATGTCCAATTTGTCGAAGTGTACGGCATACAGTAGAATTGTTGCTTTGTGGGGCGGGTTTTACATTACCCATTGTCCACGATGGACGTAGTTGACGGACGTATCTTTCCCTTTGCCGGGGCGGTGCGGGATTGAATGCAAGCTGTTGAGCGGTATACGTATGGGCTGTGCGGTAGCCAACTTTTCCTTGAGATCCTTCTCGAAGCTGTGGCCGACATTGACCATGGCCGGAGATGCAGGAAGAAATTGTGGTGATGAGAGTTACGATGGACGGTGCTTAAGCGGGACTTGAAGATCCGCATACATTCGTCTTTGGAGAGTGGCTCCATGATCTCGGAGAGTTTCCGGCTCCATCTCTTGTAGAATTCCCCAACACTTTCATCCGCTTTACGCTCGGTGGTGATTAAGTCCTCGCGACTTGTTTCCCACTCTAAGTTGGATCTGTACCGCTCCGGGGAAGATGTTGCGATATCTGTTCCCAGGTGTGGCGATCCGCGAGCTTGACCCTCGAAACCATCGTAGGCGAACTTTTAAGCGTATCTTTGGAAGTGGTCGGCCATTTCTTTGGAGGGTTGCTCCTTTTGCTCTCATGCAGAAACGTAGGTGTCGACGTGCGTTTGAGGACATTCGGTTCCATCGAATCGGTCCATCTCAGGCATTACGAACTTGGCGGGGAGAGGCGTGACCATTCCGGATACGTAGATTTGAGTGTTTCTGCTTTGAGAAATTTGCTCATGGTGGCTTTCGGGTCTTTCATACGCTCGACCATCCGAGGCTAAGGTTGGGTCCGGTGGTGGGTTTGTGAGGCTCGGCGCCGGGTGCTACCACGTGAGCGGTAGTGATTGGAGGTGGAAGGCTTGGTATATGAGAATATACGGGAGCCTTTTACGAGCTGTATCGGGGTTTGTCCCAGGTGTTTAGAGATTCGTGTATAGGCAACGGGACGAACCGGGAGGGTATTGAGGATATTGGCATCCTGAGATGGTCAGGCGGTGCGGCCCAGTGATATTGAGTGATGGGCGTAGCTTTGGGGCGACCAAAATTGACGGGGTTGCCACGAGAGGTGGCAACATGGAGCCTAGGTCATTTGTTTCCTTGGTTGGAAGGCATCAGTAAGTTGGCGGGGGAGGAACTGATTGAAGGTTTGGTGAAGCTGGTTTCGGGGAATCGTCATCCTCGACCGGGACAAAAGTATCGTCGGCGGGGAATAGGCTGCTATACCACGCTCATTCGGAAGGCTGTACCACAAAATTGGCGATCTTCTTTACGCCTCTTGTGAACCTCACAAGCCCGGATGGCTTCTTCCAATGTCATATACATTACCGGTGGCGGGGTCCTTCCGTCACGATTTCTCGGTGAGCTAGACATGTCGGAAATTGGGCGAGGGCGAGGAACCAGAAGCTGTACGACAGCTGTTGCCGTTGCTGTGATCTGGCAAGGCGGCCGGAAATCGAACCACTTTACGCTCATTGCGGGGAACGAAAGGAAGGGTTTAGGCTTCGGAAAAGGGTATTTGGCTCAAGGTTTTCGGGCTTGTGCAATGTGCGATTACCGATTAATGTTTACTTAAAGCACGTTTTCTCGAGTCCTAATTGGTTGGAAAAGAGCGTGTCTTCTTTTCGCAACTAGTCCTAGAGCTCTAATCAGTGGATCTCGTCACTACGCTTATAAGCCCCTCGTTTCCATTGTAGATCATCTTTCTCAGGACGGACTATCCCGAGCGAGGTCTGATAAGGCAAGCGAGTTCCACCGACAAAGGAAAAAGTGAACTTAAGGCTAGCTGATCACGCAAACTTTCAACGTGTGTGACGTACGGGCCACAGTCGAAGTCAACGTCCTTAAGTTAAGGCGGGGATCGTGCCAAAATTTGGGCATGACCTCTCCTGACTCGCTTGTGCGAGAGACCTTAGCTTTTTAGCGTTGGCCAAGTTGTGGCTGGTACGATACATACGACGAGGTTTGGTGACACGGCGTCACATTGAACCTTCGGGTATATTTTTCGGCAGAGCTCCGCGTCAAAGTCAAGGCCGAAAAGCTTAAGACTTCGGGTCGGGAACGACCTTCGGTCTAAAACTCTCGAGCTTGACTCGGAGTGGGGCCCGGCGTGAAAAACATACACTTGGGCTTTATGACACGAGCTAAGCCAAAAACCAACCGGGGTCTTGGACAAAGTGTGACACAAAGAGTGCATGGCTTACACGGGCTAGGATGGGATGTTTGGGACGACCCCGTGCGCCCCCGAAAGGCATACGCGAGCCAATTGGAGTGCAACTGATAAGGCCATCCCGGGTTAGGGGTTGTAGTGTGCAGTGTACCGAGGCAGCAAGTGCACGTGAAGTGCGGTGTTCCGAGGCAGCAAGTGCGCGTAGTGTGCGGTCACTAAAATTCCTTTTCTGAGTAAAAACAGAGATTTTTTTTCAGAATGTGTCTTAAAGGATTTATGATGCACAGTTCAAAAGACAGCATGAAAATCAAACATGAATGGGGATGCACAAACATGATATGATTTTGAAAAGTTGACAATGTAATGCCTTTGAAACAAAAACCGTTCGAGGTTTAAAGTAACACACGCACACGAAAACGAGGAAGGGTAAACGAAAGTTTGACCCACGGAAGGCTTTTTAGAAAACAACGGTAGTTTTGAAAAAAGTATCTTTTCCCCAGCGGAGTCGCCAACTGAAATTACCCGATCTTTTTTGCGCGCGGGCGGGGGGCGCGGAAAAGGTGGCTGTCTTTCGCGGAGGGGTTGGTGTCTGAGACCTCGCTTCATGGGAAGGAACAAAATGAGGAGTCGCCACGCGGTTTTTGTATTTTGAGCCCAAACGTTGAGAAACGGCTTTTGTGAAAAGGTGTCATTTTTATTGGTAGCAAAAACTTAGGAAAAGGCTTTTGAAAACGGGGATCATTTTTATTGGCAGCAAAAACGAGTAAAAAGCTTTTTTGTACCAGAGATTGTTAGGTTCGGAGGTCAAGTTACGTTTCGGGTAGAGTATTACGAGATCGCCCGAAACGCCTCGCATGACGAGTCTTTCTACCTTTCTCGAAATCGTGTGTGTGTGTGTGTGTCTTTTGAAATGGGGGCTTGAATGACAAGCTTAATCTTGGTTTGAATGACAAACGTTGATTAGGTGATTTTTGAAAAGACGAGCGTTTGAATGACAAACGTCGGTTTGAGTTAAAAAGAGCGTTTGCGTGGCAAACGTCGACTTTGAGTTTGAAATGAACGTTTGCGTGGCAAACGTCGATTTTGAGCCGTGCGAGTCATTGTTAACGATTTTTACGGGAAAAATGCGTATTAAATGATTTTAAGTGTCAAATGGCGGCTTTGAGTTTGAAGATGAGCGTTCGGAGGCCGAACGTCATTTCGCGCGTTTTGAAAGAGAGTTCGACGGACGAACTCCGGTTTTGAACCGGGCATTACATTGTTAACGATTTTTACGGAAAAAATGCGTATTAAATGACATGCGATCAACGAATCGGGTTGCGACTCGGACTTTGAAAAGTAAATACTATCACAATCCAAACGGATCGGACTTGTAAATGATAGTATTTAAAGCAGTGTCAACGGAATCAAACGATCCGGATTCGTAAATGACGATCGACGAGGCCAAACGGCTCGGAATTGTAAATGACGATCAACGAGGCCAAACGGCTCGGAATTGTAAATGACGATCAACGAGGCCAAACGGCTCGGAATTGTAAATGACAATCAACGGATCGATCGATCCGGAACGGTAAATGACATAAAAGTAAACGGAACGGGGTCGGAACGCCGTTTTAACCCGTGATTACTTCTCTTACGGAAAGAGAAGAGGATCGAGGGCTAAAACGTATCGGACCCCGTTAGACGGAGCGTCTACATTTCGATAACGACGTTCGAAACGGTTATAGCGGCCGGCGCGTAAGCAGAGACGGGCGGGAGATTTAGAGAGAGGGAGTTATACCTATGGCTAGGGTCGACTCCTTTGGCTCGGGAGGTGTGTACGGGACACGGAAAGTGATTCGAAAGGTTGTTTCGAAGTTGAAAGGGGCGTATTTGATCGAAATACGAAGGTTTCACGCGAATCGAGACAGAACGGGAGCTCGGGAGGGGTGAAAACCAGTTTGGACCGTGGGGGTGGCGAAATTTTGGTGTAAAAATTCTGTCCATTTGGCTTTGACAGCCATTTCTATTTATAGGTGAAATTTGCAGTAGGAGTCCGGACGGACTTGGCACGAATCCGGGGGGTTTTGTGGTATTTTGAGAATTTGAAGGACTTCTTTGGCAATTTCGGAAAATGTGCCTGATGAGTCCGTAGGACTTGCCTTGCAAACCCGGGGGCATTTTGGTCTTTTCCCTTTGAATTTGATTGAAGGGTGACTAGAGGGAGGTGGCATGGCTGCCACGTGCCCCTACGAGTCACGGCTTCATGGGAATTTGTTCCGGTCCCGGTTTTGTCCGTTTTTAAAATAACGATCAGGAAAATGCCGAAACGCCCGGAAAGTCTTGGGAAAATGCGTTTTTCGGGAAAGCCGTGCTACGTGTGATGACACGTGTTAAGTACGGCTCGACGTCGGGATGCGCGGGCGATCCGGGACGTCTCGTTAGCACAGCAGCAGGGAGTTTAACGAGTTTCGGTTAACTTTGGAGCGGGCCGGTTAACGGATTTCGGTTAACTTTCGACGGATTTGGACGATCCGGATTTGGGTACTTACAGTTTCGCACACTCCTTGATGAACATGGTCCATTATTTCATGGGCCTCTTCTTCGGTGGCACAAAGGAGGTTCCTCTGGGAGTACTTTTTGAATAGACGGTCATCAATGATGCTGTAATTGGCTGCCAGTCTTTTAAGGGCAACTTGAGTTTTCTTGTCGACCTCAGGTGGGACGGTTCCATCTAGGATGAAATGCCAAATGTCATAGTACCATGGTTTCTTTTCGGAGTCCTCAATGGTGGTGCATTCGGATAACCACTTGTCTTTGCAGTCATGGAGGTCTATGACGGCGCAGTAGGCAGGAGTTGCTCGTCGAGTTACTTTGAAGGGTTTTACTGTCTTTCCTGCATGGATTTTGACTAAGGAAGCAAGTGTGGCCAACGCATCTGCAAACAAATTTTTGTCTCTAGGGAGGTAGTGAAATGAGACATCTTGGAATTGCTGCACCAATTCTTGGAGGTGGGCATTGTATCTTTGAAGGGTTGGATCTTGGATCCTCCACTTCTTCAGTGTATGATTGATGATCAACTGAGAGTCCCCAAATACCTCGAGTTCAGTCACATTGCATTCTAGGGCTGCTTCGAGTCCTGCTATGCAAGCTTCGTATTCGGCAGTGTTATTAGTGGCGTCAAAGTCGAGACGTATTGCTAGCGGAGTATAGATGTCGTCGGGATCTACCAATAGCATTTCGATGCCATAACCTTTCTTATTGGCTGCGCCATCAAAAAATAATTGCCACTTATTTTCGTCCTCTATACTCATGATGTCCTCATCAGGGAATCGCAGGTCATCCCCCTTTTCTTCGTCGCAAGGAAATTCGGCCAATTGATCTGCGAATACACTGCCTCTGACGGATTTCTGAGTGACGTAAGTGATATCATACCCTGCGAGCATGAAGTACCACTTGGCTAGGTGCGAAGACAAATCTGATTTGTCTAGGATGTATTTCAGAGGATTCATTCGCGCGATGAGACGAACTGGGAATGCTTCCATATAGTGCTTTAGTGTATGCGTTACCCAAACGAGCGCAACGCAAGACTTATCGAGTGAAGAGTAGTTGACTTCACTGCCTTGGAATCGACGGCTGACAAAGTATATTGCAGTCACTGTGTGCGAAGCTGGCTGTTCTTGTGCAAACATTGCCCCTAGTGCATTGTCAGTAATCGTGAGGTAGAGTTTCAAGGGTTTCTCCTTGTGTGGTGGAACCAAGATAGGTGGGGAAGTTAAGTAGTGCTTAACTTCCTCGAATGCCTCTTGACATTCCTCGGTCCATTCTTGAGGTGCATTTTTCTTGAGTAGCTTGAAGATAGGATCGCACATTGTAGTCAGTTGATTGATGAATCGACTGTTGTACTGGAGTCTGCCCATGAATCCTTTTACTTCTTTCTGTGTTCTTGGTTGTGGCATGTTTATGATGGCCTTTATCTTGGCGGGATCTGCATCTATGCCACGTTCGGTGACCATATATCCCAGGACTTTTCCTTTGACAACCCCAAATGAGCATTTTGCAGGGTTGAGCCTCATCTTGTATTGTCTCAGTCGATTGAAGAATTTTCTGAGATCTTTGAAGTGTTGACCATCTGTCCCTTTGGAGTGAATAATCATGTCGTCTACGTACACCTCTATTTCATTGTGGATCATGTCGTGGAAGAGTGTCGTGACTGCCCTCTAAATAAGTAGCCCCAACGTTCTTCAGACCAAACAGCATGACTGTATAACAGAACGACCCCAAGGTGTGGTGAACGCTGTTTTGTGTTGGTCTTCTTCTGCCATAAGAATTTGGTTATACCCTGTGAAACCATCCACAAATGAGCGAACTTCAAAAGTCACTGTAGCATCGACCAGCATGTCTATGTTTGGTAGCGGAAAGTCATCTTTAGGGGATGCCTTGTTCAAGTCTCTGAAGTCAACACGGACTCGTATTTTCCCATTCGATTTGTCCACTTGCACTGTGTAGGCTAGACATTCAGGATATTCGATCACCTTAATGAACCCCAAGTTCAGGAGTTTCATGATCTCCTCTTTCATTTCCATTGACCATTCGGGCTTAATTCTGCGCGATTTCTGTTTGACTGGTTTGGCGTTAGGTAGCAGTGGTATCTTGTGTTCTACGATCGACCGATTTAACCCTGGCATATCTTTGTAGGACAAGCGAAAACGTCGACATATTCTCTGAGGAGCTGCGTTAGGGTTTCTCTGTCTTCCCCCTTGAAGAAGTTGCCGATCTTGGTTTTTCTGGGGTCTTCTGTCGTCCCAATATTAACCGTTTGCATTTCCTCATTGTCAACAGGGCCATTCTTTCCACAATGACCTACTTGCTTTTCTAATTCTTTTAAAATTTGTTCGTTTTCTTAATCTATCTCATCATATGATTTATTATTAACTTGTTCGTTATATTCATTATTTTTAGTTAATTCATCATTCACGATGTTAGCAATCTCAGGGTACTCGGAAAGATCAAAGTTTTCATTAAGGAAGTAGGGGAATACATGCTCTGCCACCGCATCAATTTCCTCTTGAGTGAGTTCATCAGAGGCGGAGCCCGACTCTAAAGTGAAAGCTATAAGGCCTATCTTCCTGCGGGGATGGGGAATACAACCAAGCTCTTTGATCATGAAGTCTTCATCAACAACTGGTCCCCCGGTGACGTTCCAGATTAGAATTGGCTCATCACATTTCTGGATCAACTTCATGTAATCAATTGTTGGAGTGTCCCCCTTGGATATTGCATGGATCTGGCTATCTTCTAGCCAACACAGATTCTCGAACTGTCGCAGCATGTCTTCTCCCAACACAAAGTCCCATTCGCTGGTCATTTCGGCTTTCATGCCCCACGAATCTTTAAGGATTAGCGGGACGGGTTCTGTTTCAGCTGAAGAAGCGTCGCAGTCATTGAAGATTTCAAAGCTCGGATGGCGCTTGCCTTTATCGTTAGTCCATGGTTCTGAAAAGATAAAGTACGGGATGTTTTCCCCTTCTCGAACGAAGTAGACTTTGAGCATTTTTCGGTATTGTTCGTGATTGTAGTCTTTGGCCTTTGGGTTATTGTGACTTTTGTATGCGGTTCCTTTCCACTTGATCTGAGTGAAGTCGCACTCTTCTTCATCACTTTCATCGTGGATGGAAATGATGTATCCTAGGCCATGCTTTGTGTGCAGTGGGGCAACAGGCGGTGTTTCTGTTATCCCTTGCAAGTGTTTGCCAAGTCCCAATCCAGGAAAGTACCCTTTTGCTTGCATCATTCTCCAAACAGGAAGGTTTCCGGAAAACCAGAGTGCTTTAGAGTAGTCGTTTTCGTTGCAAGTCTCGATGACATTTACGGTACTATCTTTGTCAATCTCAAAGCCACTGAATAAGTAATCAGAAGTGCTATTTTGTACTTCAAGGATAGGGCTAGTAGTAATCATTTCCCTGGGTATTGTGACTATTGTGTCATTGTGTTTGAATTTGATGCACTGGTGTAGGGATGAAGGTACACCTCCTATGTCATGCAGCCAAGGGTGGCCAAGCAGTAAGTTGAAGGATGCTGGGATGTCAATGACTAGGAATTCGATGCTCATGGTGACTTGTCCCATTTCTATAGGTATCGCGACTGAGCCCAAAGCAGTTCTAGCAGTGCAATCATAACCTCGTACAGTGTGCCCTGATGGCTTGAGGTCTTTGTGGGTGAGACCCAATGATGACAAGGCTCTTATTGGAAGGACGTTGATTGCAGAACCATTGTCGACCAGAATGCGTGGCATTCGATATCCATTCACCTTAGAAGTTATGTATAGGGCCTCATGATGATTGTTCCCATAGGATGGGAGGTCCAAGTCAGTGAAAGTGATGACATAGCCAAATTGTACTTGGCCAATCATTTGAGTAAGATCTTCGGGTGTAGCTTCTGAGGAGATAGACATTTGAGCCAATGCCTTTTTCAACATATCACGATGTTTGTGGGATGCTCCTATAAGGTCCTAAACTGAAATGTTTGCTTGTGTCTTCTTTAGCTGGGCTAAGAGAGGACCGTCGGGCTCATTTGATGAGGAAGCCTTTGTCTGCTTAGGAGGATTTTCATCCCTTGGGTCTTTGTTGATAATCACTCGACCGGATCGTGTGAGGATATTGACTGCTTTAGACCCTTTTCCCTTTTGCTCTAAGATTTCATCCCAAGACGTCATGTAGCAGAAAGAAGATTTATTAATATCAAGAGGGCTCTCGTCCACAATTGTGGCTAGACGAGTAGGATCCTCAGAGCTACTTCCTATCTCTATCAAATTGACCTCATTATTTGGTAATGGATTAGTAACAACATTAGGAAGTCCTATCTCTTTTGCATCAAACAAATCTTGGATTATTTCCTTCAAGTGGAAGCACGAGTTGGTGTCATGGCCGGTATTGTTGTGATACTTGCAGAAGAGATGATGAGCATGATTAGCCGGGAGATCCTTCTTTGGTGGGCCACCTTCTCTTGGTTTGATTTTTCCATTCTTGACAAGCACATCGAGAAGTTCCTCTTGAGTTATCCCTTCGAGTTTGTCGTAATGCCTATCCATTTTCATCTTTTGTGGTGGAGGTACCGCAGAGTACTTACCATTTTCGGGATGATTGAATTATATGGCATTGACGGAAGTATCTTTAGGGTTGGAAGAGGAAGAGGAGCTCTTGTTGTAACGGAACCCGCTTTCTTTCTTGGCTTCCCTTTTTTGTTTGATGAGGTCATCTACTTGTATGCCAGATTTGTGGAGTTCGGCAAAGCTAGGGAAATAGTTACCCGCGAGCTTTTCTTGATACTCTTCTCGGAGACATTGGATGAGGATGTGAATTTGCTCGTCTAGGCTTGGCCTATCAACAATTTCGATTAGTTTAACCCTCCATCTTTTGACGAAATCTGTGAAGGATTCGCTAGGGAGCTGCTTGGTTTGTTCGAGGTCCCTTCTAGTAGTGCGTAAGTAGAATTGTCCTCATATTGCTTTTGGAAGGTACGACTGGCGAGTGGCCAATCAAGTCTTGTGGAGAGTGGAAGAGTCATGTACCAATCTCTAGTGGCACCATCAAGAGTTTGTGGAAATCACTGAGCTAAGAGGTTGTCATCAACACCCATAGGTAGCATGGCCCAAGATTATCGAGTCAAAACCGACCGATCACGGAGTGATCCTAGAAAGACAATCTATATGATATGTGGCGATGCAAGGCTGGAAGGCTAGGCTCCCCGCGATATAACAATCTAGGTGGATTGAATACGCGGAGTGGGATGATCCAACTTCGGAGAGACCAGCGACTAGGTGGTTACCGTAATCCGTCCTTAGTGTGGGTCCCGGGTTAATCGGGATATGTAGTGCAATGACAGATATAACATGAGTGCGCGTGTGTGAGAGTTCATCTAGGTGATAGATAAAATAGAGATTTTTTTTAAAAAAACAAAAAAATAGATAATGGCCGCACCAAGTGGTTGCCTACGTTTATCCCAATTTAGGAAGACTCAGGTCGTCGTAGTTCCACATAAAGGATAGAGAGAGAATGAAATAAATTTATTACAACTCTCGAATCCCCAATGGATCGGACTTTAATAAAAAAACCAATCGCTCGCAGTTCAAATAATAATCAATTACTTAAACAAAAAAAAAACGGATTCGAGTTCTACATCTTAAGGGAGGCCTTAAGATAAAAGAACTCTGCAAATAATGTAATCTGGAATCCCCCTTGCGTGTTCGACTCTTATCTCGGATCTCGAGACGAACGGAAAAACCAGAAAACAAACATGATACCGAAGCTTTGTCTCGCGCGGGACAAATAGTTGTCTCGTGCGAGACTAGGCTGAACTGAATAAAAAAACTATTTTTATTTGAAAATCCCTCTTATTAACGCAAATCTAAGCCACTTTAAATTTATAAGTCCCCAGCAGAGTCGCCAAACTGTAGCGATGCGCGAAAAAACTCGGGTTTTCCCGAACTATTTGTTTTTGTTTTTAGAGTCGCCACCTATATTATTGATTGGAAATATAGAAAAACCATTTTTTGAAAGATTTTGGGTTCGGGGCTTAAGTTATGGAATGGGAAGGTCAAGGAGCACCCATTCCACCAAATCCGAAGATTGGTCTTGCTAAATGGGGGTTTTCAAATAAAAAGACATTTTTAAATAAACAAGTAAAAATATCCATTTAACAAGGTTAAACGGAATATAGGATCGATTGCTTCGAGACCGTCCCCATGATTTGGAGAGGCTCTAGGCCGATCCTAGGTTCAATATTCTATACCACGCTAACAATCAATTAGAAAGGAATGAAGATTACCATTTTGAGAAGAGATTCAGACAGAGTTTCGACTTAATCCTAGATCTTGACGTGGACAGAGCTTCTCCTCAATCCTTGATTCGGACTTCGATGTTTGTTGATCAACAAGGTTGATAAACAAACTTTAGGTGATTTAGGGTGATTTTGTAGGAATCTTTCAGGGAGAGAAACCCACAAAATGTGTGTATGGTGTTTTTTGATCAGGGATCTGGGGCTTGAAATACTAGAAATCATCAAGTATTTATAGGAGGTTGGAGAGGTAAAGGTGGATTGGGATACCACCCTAGGAAGGTTCCAGAACTCAAATGCTATTGGAGAACCGGATGATGATAAGATTTATCAAGAAAGAGGTTGAAATTCATGAGGAAACTGATTTCTGGACACCTGCAGGAGCTTAGTCTCGCACGGGACAAGGCTGCTCTGGACAATTCTGTCCTTCCCTCGTTATCTCGTATACAGTTTAGTCCAAACTAACGGTCGTTAGTCAAAACTTAACGAAACATGACGAAATGGTGTATTTCTACTCGTGACTCAAGGCGAGACTTAGAGTGGTATTACTCTTCTCCGATGGGTTCAGAATGGGGTGTCTACAACCTTCCACGGTCTGAACTCAAATCTCGACCTTTCACGGTCCAATCTCCGTTCCTGACCTTCACGGTCCGATCTCCATTCCCGACCTTTCACAGGTCCGATCTCTGATCCTGATTTTTCACAATCCAATTCCCTCAACTTAAAAGGCCATCTCCTGCTTTGCACCAAAATTGGCCACATCCTTTCCTCGACCTCAAGGAGGTCATACCCCTTTGACCAACGGAACACCCTCATTTTGATCCGTAGTCATTGTGTTCCATCTCCATCCTCGATCTTTATTTTGATTTTAGTCAAATAAAGAAATGGGATTTGTATATTGATTGTGACTTAAACTTCATGAAAAGGATTTGAATTTCTTTTACAATTTGTTAATTTCACATGCCATGTCTCTGGTAACCCTCGATTACTTGACAAAGAAGCTAGTGGCACAAGAGGAGCATCATCGCTAGGAAATACAAGCCATGCTCTAATGACAAGAAAAGTGTCATTTGGATAATAATTGACAACTTTCTGATCAACTACAACAGATGACTTTAACTATTTAGGATGGGTTTGATTCAACAAGTAACATTGATTGAGCATTAGTCCAAAAGTTCATGTAGGATCCGCCTTTAGATGCTCCCTCTCTGATATATTGGGGCTCTTTCACGAGTAGACAAATTGATAAGTTTGAAGACTTTGATGACACTTGATACAGCGTGAATCACCCTCAGGTACTAGTTCTCCTCCAACAAAGACGATTTTTTCATGACAGACTGCTAGACTAGGGGCTACATAAAAAAAAGAGTCATACAGTCAAACTTCGTAGGTTCAAGTACTTTTGTCATTCAATCAAGTCCTCCTCGGACATTGTAGTTAAATCTTTAATTTTCTATATATGAGTCTTCTTTCTTTTCTTGCTAGACTTGAGACATTATTTGCACCCCCACATTACATTTAATGAAATGGTTTTGTTCTATATGATCACTTGCATTGCTCAACAAATAATTCCTCAAATGAATAATATTTTGATTAATTGGTGTGAGAAAGTCAACCGATAGCTCCCCATACACTTTACCATACCCCACACAAATGCCTCCATCAAGCCATACACTTTCCAAATCTTGACCAAGTCAACGATGGCGGCAATATCATGGAATAACAAGTGTTACTCATCATTAAATGATTGTTCTCATGTCGACAATAAGATAGGGGCTTCCCTTCCCCTCATGTGCATCAAATAAGTTCAATAAAGGCCAAAAATGAAGCCAAAGACCCAGCACCGCTAGTTAGAAGCTTAACAAATTGACAAATTTAAGGCTCGAAGAAATAGAAGTTGTCAAAACTAATAGAAAAGTTTAGGCAAAGGCAAGATTGTATCATAAGTCCTTTAGCTATATTCAAATTATTTCTCTTCCTGTGAGAGCAACGATCAAGAAGCAATGGAATCAATGAAGTAACCGTCAAACGCGACTTGTCAAGGAATCATCTCAAGGCCCGTTCCTCATCATCCAACCTTTCGTCCAAGCCTTTTCATCAAAGGAACCACAAATATTCATATTCTTGCCCTAAAGCCAAGCACATTTCGGCCTCGAACTACGGCAACCTGAGCTCCTTACCTTAAGGAACGTAGGCAACCAGAAATAGTCCAGTCATTAACACATACAAATCCGTAAACCCGGTCTCATCAATGACCTCTCCTATGCATAAACCTTTCTTCACACCTAACAAAATTCGATCCTTGATATCGGTTGACTTTCTCCTTATGATTAATCAAAACATTCCATCATATCGAGGTTTATTGTTGAATAACCCGAACATCAGTAAAGGATTTTAAGAAATCTTGTGATTATTGTGAATAGAACAAGTTTTCAAGATGTCTCGACAAGTATTCTTTTTCTACAATATAGGAAAAATAGATTTAAACACTGAGTGACGTCGTCAAGTGGCTTCTGTAAGTACCCCAATCTGGACCGCTCTCCATCCAAGCATGCGGGAAGGACCCCGAGGGTTCGATTATCCATAATCACAAAGTCCCGTGACTTCCCGAGAATTAAATTGACCAAGAAAGGCAAGAAAGGATCTTTTGTACATTAAAAACATCAGAAGGACCTCGAAGGAATAACAAAAGTAAAAAAACACTGACTTCAAACCTTGGTCCGCATGGACCACCTTACAAAAGAAAGGGTATGACGTACGGATCTCTTTGCCATTTCCAGAGACTATAAATACAGCCCTTTTGCTCCTTCATTTGGGACAAGAAAAACCTGAGAAGAGTGAGAATTAGGGGATATTTTGCCTAAGTGAGAGCAGAAATCTCTCCTTCTTAATCATCTTAAGCAAATCAAACACTTTCCCAACAAAACCAAACCCTAGAAAGATAAAAAAGAACCAATACTGGTGAGATCTCCTTTCAAACCCTAACAACACTTAATCTTTCATTTTCAAGTCTTTTAATCTATTATGAATCACTATTGTTGAATCTACCATTTATATGTAGTCTTTACTTGTTTTGTATATTTAAGACCCAAACCATCTAAATGATCCTACAAAATTTTTCATGCACAATGTGATTAAAAATAGAGGTATAATGGAGATAGTGGTTTGTTTATATTCCATGTATTGTCTTTTCATTACTTAATTTCAAATGTATTTAGTTGCTAATATCATCTTTTGATCAATTTTTCTTTTAATTTACTATGATACAAGTAACCTTAGTCTATAAGGATGAAATCATCACTCATGTTAAAGATGTGGTTCTAGGTATTATGGTCACAATATTGATATAACTTCATTTCTTTCACATTCTTCCTAAAATGTGATAAAAGTTCAAGTCTAAACCTTTAAAAGATTTCTCATTTCTTTAATTGAAGCAAACAATCTCCATTGTTGTCTATAAAGAAAAGATCAAAACCACCATTGTTGTACTATCTTATGATTTGTAGATGACAACCCTAAGATTGGACATTTGTCTTCTTTTTTTTTTTTTGTTTTATGATCAATTTCCTGCACATTTTATAAGTTGTCACCTTTCTTTTTTAAAAGTCCAATCAAGTTAACATTAGAACTGAAATGAGATAAAGAAAAAAAATTTACTGCAAATGGTCATCCGTACGAATCTCTTTGTAAAGGGACACAAATCCATACGGATAAGTTTGTATGCTACAATACTTGTTTAGTTATTCCAGTTTTTTTCAGTTTCAGATTTGATTCAAAACCCCTTTTTTTATCAAAACAAACAGTTTTCTAAAACTGCTTATGCTACAAAGTCATTTGATTTTAATAACACACACACACAACTTTCAAAAAAGGTTAGAAAGTCTCATAAATATGAGGCGTCTCGGGTGAGCACAAAAATATCTTCACGAGGCGCAACGTGACCTCCGAACTTAAGATCTTACATTACAAGCCTTTTGTCAATGTTTTGGTCTTACAAAATGGCGTGGCGACTCTTTTTCAAAGAAATTCATCCGTCCAATCTTTAAAACATTTTTCACCTTTCAAAAAGGAACAAACCCCGACGCGCTCGAGCGTCTTCGGATCGGGTAATTTGACGTTGATATGACCCATCATCACTATGTCACCCATCATATAAGTACACCCCAGAGGCCAATAATTTGGAACGAAAGGAACGGGACCCATCGACTGAGATGAGCAAGTCGGGGTGGAAGAACTAGAGGCAGAAGCCTGTGAACGTGGCTTACGAGGACCCATGAGACGGGGCAAGAAGGCCTTATAACTCTTAACGGGTTGCATGAAATCTGATGCAGGCAAGCCCCTAATGAGATCATCACGAATGGCACCCTCAATCTTTTGGGTCGTCAATATATTCTGCAGAGGAACTTTAGGCACTATGAAACTAGGATATCCCCCGTCATGTTGAAGTACACCCTCTCCTCAAGATAGAAGGATGCACCCGTCAGAGATACTATGAGAATACGTCGGCTGGTGACATCACACATATCATCCACATATATGGATCCCCCTCCAAGGATAAAGACCCTTGCTACGAAAGCCAAAATGATCTATCATGAACCGGCCCTGCTCCATAGTGATTAGTCGCTCGCCCCCCCCTCACTAGCAGTTCTATTGTCGTAACCCCATCTCGTGATGTCAGAAAACTAGACCACGGGCAATTTGAGCTCAAAATTATAGAGCCCCAGAACGGCGTAGCCCCATACCTGAAAAAGGGTAAGACTAGAAGGCTTTAGCACAAATAAAAGAAAAGGGAAGGGCTATGACAGAAAATGCAAATGCAAAAAATGGTGACAAAGTTGAGAAATTTACCTCCCAGGCCAAGCTATAGCCTGTCATGTTCTCCTTGGTATTGCGGCAAGCCTCATCCATGGAGTCGTAAGTGGAGTTGGGGTGGGGAGTTGTTAAAAATAAATGATTAATTTGTTTTTGATGCGAGGGGTGGGGGGCAGGGGGATGGAGCGGGGTAGGGTGGGGGCAGGGGGTGGGGTGGGGGTGGTGAGGGGGTAGGATTGTAAAATCTAATTTTAATATAAATAATTTTTTATAAGGGGATGGGGTACGGGGTGGTTGATGTGGGGTGGATAACGTGGGGATGTATGAAAAGTTAGGTGCGTATGAGTGTTACCATTTTCCTGAAAATGTTTTAATTAGGAAAAGTTCGTAAGTTATTTTAATTAGAAAAGTGGAAAAAATATTTTTCAAAAAATGTTTTTTTCCATTTTTCGATGATTACTAAACATCGAAAAATGGGAAAAAAAAATTCCGAAAAATATTTTCCCTCAAACAAACGGAGCCTTAAGTTCTGTTCTAACATTTTGTTCCTTTCTAAAACTACCCACAACGGTGACCTTCCATTGTGGGTCGTAACATAGGACAAAAAAAAAAGAAAAAGTCATGAAAATTCAGCAACCTGGGCGGCCAGCCAACCCAAGGTTGGGTCACCAAAATTGTTTGATTTTGTACACATGTCACCCTTTCATTGGGTGGCATGTGTTTATATAAATATATTTTTAAAATTAATATATTTTATATAAAATAATAAAATAAAAAAATATATCAAAATTTATTTTTGATTTATTTTTCTATTTTATTTTCATTTTGTTGTCAAGTAAATTATGAATTTATAATTGTATGGGTAATTATTTTTAATAATTGTATGGATAATTTTAGAAATATTATTACTAATACATTATTTAAAAAAATAAAATGATAAGTATTTTAGGTAAGTTGGAGTAAAGAGAAATAAATATTTTATTAAATGGTTGGGTTAGGGTCACTGATGGGAGTATATATTATATAAGGTTGATAGTTGTGTATATGAAAGTGAGAGAAATTAATATTTTATTTGAGGTTGAGTTGGGTTGGATCACATGGGAATAATCTAAATGTTTCAAATCAAAACGATCCTTCGATGGCTTCTCAACAAATGGCTTCACTGATTATAAATCCCAACCGGTCAAACTGAATAAAGACGCTTACTGAGTTATGTAACCACTTTAAGATAAAAGTCCGCCATTTTTTCCAGAGCGGCATAACCAAATTGCAACTCTGTAGTGTTTGTAACGGCAATGAGACAACTGTACAGATGTTGATACTCCTTTCTTCTTAGATGCACAGTTTATTGATAATATACCTGATTTTCTTCTTTAAGAAGTCTTATAAGTTGTGTCCCGATACTAATTTCCATTTTCTAGCATTTCAATTTCTAATTGATGTGGGATTAATATCCCAATTGGTTTTCAAATGCTAAGGCATCTCAATATATACTACTTCATTTCCTAGCATTTCAATTCCTAGACGATATGAGATTAATATCCCTCAGATTTTTCAAATTTAATTTCGGGTTGTTAAAGGGGGTGTGTTTAGTAAATGAGTAATGAACCTCTATTTAGTCTTGGTTCAAATTTGAGCGGAAAAATGAGGGGTGTACTGAAGTGCTTTGCACTTCAGCCTTTATATAGTTTTAGATATACTTGATTTTCTTCTTTAAGAAGTCTTATAAGTTGTGTCTCGATACTAATTTCCATCCCATTAAATTGAGTTTCTTACACACTTTGAAACTACTATGAATAATGGGTAAATTATTACCAGATAGGGCCTAACATCCACCACGGGATGGTATCAGTTTGGGCCCCGACGTCCAAATTTAGCGAAATAGGGCCTGACTTATCACTTTGTTTGCGAAATAGGGCTTTTTGACGAATTTTGTTAGAAAAACTAGTACTCCCCTACCCGTGCCAATGATACGGTGATAGTACAATATAAATAATGCGTGGTTGAGATCATAACCCCCAAATGCATTTAGTTTAGTATCTATGATTACATGGTAAATAATAAAAACACCATAAAAGGGAAAAAAAACAAATCTATTAAAATGTTAAAATTTCCATTTGATTGCAAGAACAACAATATTGATGGTCCCTTACATAACCACAACCCCACCCACTTTCATCTTTCCCCTTTCCCCTCAGCCCCCTCACCCTCTTTATGTAACCCACTATCCTTTTGAGTTATAGCTTTCCAAAATACCAAGAACTTGGATTGTAGGCCTTCTATCCGAACCTATAATCTTATTTTCGCTGCGTTTCTGAGTAGGAGGAGCAATTCATATATAAATCATATTTCTATGATTACCAAATCCATGGTTTATGTGCTCGATGCAGAACAGGTAATGCTAACCAAATGAAAGAAATCATAAATCACAAATTTACAACACTGTTAAGTAACAATCACTGAATACCTAATGCCTCAGACATTCGAGCGTAATTATGTTATTGAAATGAATACTATTATGCGATGAACCTCTGATTTTTACCTTCGAGTTGTTTCTTTCTGTCCTAACATTCCAAATCGATTTGTTTCTTCTATTCTAAAATATCACTAAGGTGACTAATTATAATTATAATTTAGATTATTTTATTACATAAAAATCTTAGAACTTTGATCCCCCGGAGCTGCTATTGGAACTCTTTTTCGAGCAACTAAATAATGTTTTAACTTTTGTGCAATATCAAAAAATGTACAAACATGTATAACTTCTTTAAAAATTTGACCCATCAATTTAGTCTATCTAATTGAGATACAACGAGTATATTAATCTAATAACAGTAGCCAAAATCTATAAACATGGAGGGGATCATTCAACCTTACTGAATTTCGTATTTTTATTTTCATTTTATGAAAATGAAAATAAAAATCTGACATTGACGGGCTTACAAATTTTATACCATAAATGGCCTCTTATTTTCCTAGTATATGGAAAAACTTACTTCTCTATAGGACTTGCTCAATTAAAATAATAGACAATCCAGGAAATGAACAGCAAAAGCAAACAATGCCCAAAATTTTGTGTCCCAATAGTACATAGTTGGGATCACAGTAGTAATGAAAAAAAAATGAAGAGAAGGTGAGGTAAACAATGCATGTTCATATTTTCGGCAATCCTTCGTTCAACTTCCCGGACACACTCAAGAACCACCGGCTTTCCATTATCATCTCTGTACGCACCCTTCACCACCCCCAAAAACCAAACAAATCAGTCAAATCCCATAAACCCAAAATCAAAAAATAACAAATTAAATTAAAAATAAAAATCACAGACCATGGTTTATTTAGGGTTTCAATTAATTTTTTCTTGATAGGGTATTATTGTTAATAGATTTAGGGCTTGAATTAGAATAAAATTATAATTTTCATATTTGAGAAATTGTATGCTTTTTTCAGTTTTCAATTTTTGATTTAGGATTAATTGATAATATGATTATCTTATCTCAATTTTTTCAAGAGTAACACAGTAGCATACTTTATGTAAAAATACTTGTATATTATTCTATTGTTTGATAAAAATATCAATTATGTTGAAACAGGATGGAATCATTCAACTCAAAGACCACAGCTATTGTTTCATCTTCTCAATTTGTTCCTCCATTGCCGCCTTCATTCGCACATATATCTGGTGAGTATCTTCATTTGAGACCTCTGTTTATGTTAAATTATGTTATAAATGCAATTTTTTTTGTCTTCAATAACAATTGGTATTCGTCGAATACCAAACGTACCAACCGAGTATCAACCGTACCGATAAGCTTGGTATACCGACTTTTTTGGTTGGTACTGGTACGAATTTTTGTGTACCAATTCATACTTGGTTAGTACACGGTACAAGCAAAATACACTTGGTATACCAACCAAGCCACCCCTAGATGATTGTGCATATCTACTGTGGATATGTGAGGATCAATACGTATTTTAGCCTTTTTCTTAGTACTTTCTTCGTAGGCTTATTTTTTTTTCGTGTAAATTATCAAAATTAATAAATTTTATATTTAATAAGACACACTTATCATACTTATTAAAATAATTCAGTTACCATTTCTCTCACTAATTCGCTCTCCTGTTATACTCTCTCCGTTCCATCCGATGCTTCACCATTTTAGTGAAGCACGTAAATTAAAAAAATTGATGAGTGAGAGAAGGATCGTGAGAGAGAAGAAGTGAGTGAATATGACAAGTGAGACCCTTAATATAAATGTGTGAGTAGGAAAAGTTAGTGGATATAACAAGTAGGGTCCACAATTTAAATATGTGAGAGGAAGAAGTGAGTGGAGTTGACAAGTGGGACCATATTTTTTACCATTTTGGAAATGGTGAAGCTTCTATCGAAATATCCATTTGGGTAAAAGAAGCTTCAGAGAGGGAGTATTTTTCATACTCACTATACATATTTCACTCAATATTTCTCTTTTTATTATATTACTAGTACATATGCCTGTGTCCGAGGACACGGGTCTTTTTTTTTTAATTAACATAAACATTATTATAAGCCCGTGTCCAAGGCTACATTTTTTGTTTTTTTTTTTTTTTTTTTTAATTTAGTCTAAATTTTTTTAGAAAAGGTGAAGCTTTAAATGGGATATCCGTTTTGGCAAAAAGTGAAGTTATTAATGGGACGGAGGAAGTATTTAAAAAAGATGATTTTTTTTTTTGTCCAAATCAAATGAAAGAAGTCTCTATTTAAAGAGAAAAAAAAATCATGAATTTTGGTGTAAAAAAAAATTAAAAAAAAATAATTTAATATATAATAATTGAGGTCAAAGAAATCGTTATTAATGGGACGGAGGAAGTATTTAAAAAAGAGGATTTTTTTTTCTTTGTCCAAATTAAATGAAAGAAGTCTTTATTTAAAGTTTATTTAAAGAGAAAAAAAAATCATGAATTTTGGTGTAAAAAAAAAATTAAAAAAAATTAATTTAATACTCCCTCCGTCCCACTCCAATTGATACTTATTTCCTTTTTGATCCGTCCCACACCAATTGATACTTACCCAAAATGGAAAGGAATCTTTACTATTTACCCCACTCATTCTCTCTCCTATTTTATTTTTACACTCACAACATTCTCTCTCCACTTTTTCTCTCTCTTACCTTTCCTTAATATGTGTGCCCTTTTTTTTGGTATCCATTGCTATGGGACGGAGGGAGTATATAATAATTGAGGTCAAAGAAATCGAATAATTTTTTTTTTGAAATCCAGCCAGCGAATCGGTAGTTGCCATGTGTCAAAGAAATAAAATAAAAAAAAAAACTGAGGTAAGGTGCCCTTGTTGGCGCGTGTTTCACACGCGCCAACGAAATGTCCGAAATGCCCCTCCCCTTCCAACCGACACGTGTTCAAATGGGTTTAAAAAAAAATAACAACCAATAACAGAGCATTTTGGGCTTGTTATTTGCAATTTTGCCACCATGTGAAATGTCGAAAATGCCCTTCAATGGCAAAAAAATCTTTTCCCATTGAGGGACAAAATAGCGAGGGTAAAATAGAAAAGAGACAAAATAGTGAGAACAAAACGGTAAAGTCGACGGATGAAACTGTTCACCAATGAACAGTGGCACGGCTGCTTTGATTTATACTATAAATTATTCATTACTTATCGTTTTTAAAATTTTGATACACGCTCACTTAAAAAGCGTATTCGATTAAAAAAAAATTAAATAAAAGACGACCTCATAGATACTCCCTCCGTCCCATAACAAGTGACACACTTTGCTATTTTGGGCGTTCCACTAATAAGTCCCACTTCCTAAAATGGCAAAGAATCTTTACTATTTCCTCCACTCATTCTCTCTCCTACATTATTTTAATACTCACAACACCATTATAATTTACTATTCTCTCCACTCATTCTCTCTCCTACTCAACTATCTACACTCACAACACATCAACCTTTTCACTTTTTTCTTAATTCTCGTGCGGAACAGTAACTGTGTCACTTGTAGTGGGACGGAGGGAGTATAGCATTTGCTAGTTTCGTATGGGTGAATTTGTAATTTGACACACTTTTTTATGCAAGATTGATGTTGAAAAGCTGACATGGCGGTCACTGATTAGTCAATAGACGTTCCAAGGACGTGGCTTAGACCGAAGCGGTTATGAGTTATGACCCATAATGAGAGCCTTTTCTCCCTTGCTCCTGCGGTAAAACCCTATCTCCGTAGGAAAAAGAAAAAAAAATCAAAATTTAAAAGGAAAAAATAATAATCAAATTTCTCCCTCAATCGTCCGGCATCTTGGATCTGTATGTATTCCGATCACTTCTGAGAACTCAAATTGCCATTTTGAATTTGATTCCTCTATTCTCTCCCCAGGTATATTAAAATCTCTATTGATTTTCTTTGCTCAATTCTTTTTAAATTTGATCTTCGATTATGTGTATGTGTGAATTTAGCGATTAGGAGCTCGTCTAATTTTCAAGATTCTCGTAAGAATTACGAGTACGTTTTGTTTTTTTTTTTTAAATATCATGAGTTGGGTTATGACTCTTTTATTGAAGAAAATTAATTTGAGATTGTAATTGAATTGCATTTTGATTATGGAAGGGTCATTTGGGGGTTGGGGTTGGAAAGGGGGGTTTTTTTTTTTTATTTTGAATTTCATCTCTATACATGTAAAAGAATTTTTAATTTTGTAGTAGCCTCACTGAAAATTTGGGTAAAGCCGTACAGGGACACTTGAAAGGTGAAGGGGAGATCAGAGTGATTACTACTTGCTCAACTGGTAATTATTCCCATGACTCAATCTCTATATTTTCTTTCAAATTTAGATTTATAATGATATTGCTTCACTTCGGCCCTGATTTCAATTGCTTTCAGTTAAGCGATAAGTCATAACCGATGGTGAATAGACTTACTGGCTTTTGTTTGTTTTGAATCATAAGGGGAAAGATCATGGTGCATTGAGTGGTCTATTTTTTGTTTAAAACATTACGTCTCTATTCTACAAATTTAGTTTGTGTAGACTATACAAAGAGCCATACTTTCTAGTACTTTTTATTTATTTATTTATTTATTTATTTATTTATTTATTTATTTATTTATTTATTTATTTATTTATTTATAAAGGTGATTTCAGACACCCCATTCTGTGGCCACTTTATTTGATATTGCAATTATTTATCTTTTAGGCCCTTTTCATGCTTTCGTTAAAGTCTAAGTTTTGTTATGTTCTAATTAGTTTTCGTTAAAAATTCCGGTTTATTTCGTTAACTTCGGACTTAACTGAGATAGCGGAGCCAACGAAAAGGGTCAAACGTATTTTTAAAAGAATGCAAAGGCCGGCTCCTGGGATTTACCGAAGCCTCCTCGCCTTTGTTCCTTAAATTTCCTATTTTGCCCTTGTTTGTGATATTTTGTTTTTTCCTATTTTAGACCCTAATTTGATGTCTTTATTATTTAAAACTGTTTTTAGACTGGTTTCTAAAATATTTCATATCTTGGGCAATATTGCAATCTTTGTGTATTAAGGAAGCCCTATATTTTTTCCTATATCTTACTCCTTCCATGTTTCACAAATCCTTCTAATTTTGTCATTCTATTGTTGATAGTATAAATACTAGTCTTCTAGTCTTTGTTTTGGACCTTCCTCAGCTACATAAAATTACAACTCTTTCCGCTCATAAATTCCTACACACACTTCCATATACGTTGACGCACACAAAGCAATAATACTTAGGGAAGCCCTTGCTCTTCTTGGAATCATCTTCTTATGATTTTCTAGGTATAATTCTATTCTTTAATCTCATTGTACAAGTCTTTTAACCATTATTTGTCTTATATGATTTATTTGTTTTCTGTACACGATCACACCATTGAGAGCAGATTATTCCAAATAATGAAATTGTTTAATCTCAATAACTTGACATTTTAATCATTGTTATTAACTTTATATTTTTTAAACCACCACCATAGCGAGACCAAATATAAAATTGGGCGGAATGGGTGCTTAACACCTTCCCGAACTTAACCCCCAACCATTAAGATTGGATTTCCATATGCTTTTCATAAAATTAAACATAGGCGGCGAGTGAAATTTTCACAATGCTCACAGTGACTAAGGTCCCCTTTGGTAGCCAATATTAACCCTGACCTAGAAAAGACGATTAATCCAGTTAAACGGTCGTTTAGTAGGAAACTGCGCCGTAGTGTTAATAAACCTCGGAAACGGGATAAACCCCTCATTAATTATTCAGATGTAGGGGTGTATAATCAATCCCCTCTTAAGAAACGCTGGGATTATAACCTTTGCACGGATAGACCCTTGTCCATAAAGATTTAGACCTAAAACCTTAGAGGCTCATCAGAACGCCGTCTTCTCTCTTTTGCACCCCTCTTGGTGATTTGGCTAATCTTCAAAGGCGAGTTCTTCATCTTTCATGGTTTCTTTTTCAATATGTAAAACCCAAATAAATTACACTCCCCCTCTGTTTTTGCCCAAAATTTGAAAGGCTTAATGCTTCATTCCTTTGATTTGGGTTTCTGCAATTATGTCTTTCATTGGTGAAGCAAATTGCCATATGAGTGTTCACTTGTGAATTATTATAGCTACCGAGATTCCATAATACCCAGTTACCATCAAGTATATATAAACCAGAAACTATATTTATCAATCCTTTTAAAACATCAAAATCTCACAAATACAAAACAAAGAAACTGAACAAAAAATGTTCGGTTTAGTTAGGCAAATATGAATAATGTTAATGTTTTAAGAATAATCTGTGCCTAAGAGCAGGTTAAGGGTATTGTTGGAACGATAATGATAATACTATATTTTATCCTTCCCTATTAAACACGTGATTAAGCTAAGACAGGATTAGAGCATATTAATCCTGCTTTAACCAAACGCCATATTGTTCCCATAAGCTGGATAATTAGTACCATTAATAATGAGGGGATTAATGAGCCCCTCATTAATAATACTACTAAATACTTATCCGGCTACCAAACGATCTCCAAGTAAATAATCCAAGTCAGATATTGGTCCAGAAAAATAGTCATGGCGATGGTGTAAGATAAACACGGGACTCTGTTATAATCTACAAGAAATGGCGTTGTGGATTACGAAGATTAATTGCTGAAGAATTTCTCTATAGAAGTAATGTGATTCTGATTTCTACATTCTATACAAGTTCACTTTTTTTTTTTTTTTTGAAGAGAGAAAAAGCATAAAAGCACTTTTTATTTGTTTATCGAAGTTTATCACATTGTTTCTCTAGCACTTGGCTTAGGCAGGGATTTTTACAGACTGTTTACTGTTTCCATATTATTTTTCTACCCAAGTGACATAGGATTCAGTCCTAGTAAAAGAAAGGAATTTCTTGTCATTAGTGGCAGTATGAATTCAGCAAAATGGCTCCTATGTGTTAGAGATGTTAAGAATCAACAGGCGCCTCAAATTGTCCATAACCTGGCTGGACATGAGAGGCCGAGGCTCCAGCCAGGTTATGGACAATTTGAGGCGCCTGTTGATTCTTAACATCTCTAACACTATGTTACTATTTATCTGTTATTATGCACTGAAACTCTTTGCAAGTTTGAGAACTGTCATCTGTCCAGTGGGTCCAAGTTAATATAATTTATGGATTCTGGTTGCTTTTTGTCATTGGTTATTTTTTCTTTATCATCTATGATTGTCTTACTTTAGTTTGTTGAAATTTCTAGAAGGCATCTATGCATATAATCCATGGCTTATATTCATGACTCTGTGCTCTGTTGACTTGTAGCACTTTATATTTCCCCCCAATCCCACAGATAATGTATCACAACCAATTCCTTCTCATCAATTGTGTTTACTCTGAGGACTCTTATATGGTGTATCTGTTTAGGCAAACCCTGGTCTCTTTGATGTAATAATGTTTAGGAAGAATGCTACAATCTGGATAAGTTTCCAATTATTTTGTAAGTGCGTCAATTGGAAGTGTCTGATTTTGTAATCGATTACAGTGTTTAGGTTCTGGCTCATATTGTTAGGCACAGAAGCGTGAGCAGCTGTTTGAGTATTGCTGGAACTAGCTAAAGTGTGATATAGTGAAAATGAAGAATGGCGAGCGGGCTGCAAATATTGCGCTAGCAGGTTTGATTCGTTTGTCCAATTACTTGACATGTCTGCATGATTTCATCCGTGTAATTCCGGTTTCTTATTCTGAAACCCTTTGGTCATTTTCTTTAAGAAAAGAATGATGAATCCGTTAAGCTGCATATCTAGAATGTTGAGAAACACGCAATTGCATCTGTCAGATCCAACAATATTGGTTTTCTTCTATTTTCTAATGTCGTGGTTGCTGGACCACAGATGTTTTGAATATAACCTCTTGCAATGGTTTTACGATAAAATAGTCTTCTATCTACTCTAACATAGTGAGTATGCTAAAGTACAGTTCCCTTCCCTTTGCAGAAGCATTGACATACCAATAATCAAATTGCTGAGGATCGCAAGATAAACCTAGACTTGTTTATTTTCTTAACTTGTGAACTTTCCTGATCATTTGCCTTTACTGATTTCAGGTTTAACTCTAGCACCACTAGTTGTGAAGGTAGACCCAAATGTGAATGTCATATTGACTGCTTGCCTCACTGTTTTTGTGGGTTGCTATCGGTCTGTCAAGCCAACCCCTCCCTCCGTAAGTAGAGAAGCTACCTTATTGGGTAACGTTGATTCCCCTTCTTCAATTACTAGATTTACTTTCATCTTCTTAGTCCGTATTAACCTTTTCCACGTTACTGATTTGCAGGAGACAATGTCTAATGAGCACGCCATGCGCTTCCCCTTGGTTGGGAGTGCAATGTTGTTATCTTTGTTCTTGCTATTTAAGTTCTTATCGAAAGACTTGGTTAACGCCGTCCTAACATGCTACTTCTTTGTTCTTGGAATCGTCGCTCTTTCGTATGTGATTTCCGTATGGATTATTTTACCATGATAATTACCTAGAGCAACAAATTTTCTGAGAAACCCATATATACTATCTTAATACTGACTTCTTTGATTGGATTGCTGTAGGGCTACATTGTTACCTGCAATTAGACGGTTTTTGCCAAACAAGTGGAATGAAGATGTTATAAACTGGCATATGCCATATTTTCACTGTAAGCCTTTTATTTTCTTTTTCTGCTTCTTTTTGTTTTTATGTTTTTTCTTACTTTTTATACTTGCTCTTGTAACAAATGGTTTACATTTATTGACACGCTAGTGGAATTCCGTCATAGCATGTTTAGTGAATTGATTTCTTTAATTTTGAAAACTATCTATAATACAATACAACTCACATCTAACCGCCACACAATCGATGGCCAAGATTGAGTTTGAGAAAACATAACTGGTGGCTAGGATTGAATATGAAAAATAAATTTGTTTTTAACTTCCCACTCTGCTACAACGGTTACTACCTCTCTAACCGCCACACAAAGAGTGGTTCAGATTTAATCTCTCAAAAGACAAAGAGCGGCCTAGATTAAAAGTTGGAAAAAACAAAAAAAAACTCTCCTACACCGGTTACTAACTAATATAAATAATTAATAATTTTTATTAACAAAATTGAATTTTACTATGTTGACAGTTAAAAATAATTACTCCCTCCGTCCCACTTCAATTGAGCCACTTTCCTTTTTGGGACGTCCCACTTCAAATGAGTCATTCCATAAATGGAAAGAAATGAACAGTATTTCGGACATTTATACCCTCATAATGTTTATATATTTATAAAAAAAATCATTCATTATACCCTTATAATTTTAACATATTTACAAAAAAACCAATCATTAACTTACTATTCCTCCCACTCATTCTCTCTCTTATTTAATATTTTTAACTTTTACATTCTCTCTCCTCTAATCTTCTACCCACTTTCAATTTTTTACTCATTTAAATTTTTTTTTTTTAAAAAAACGTGCAAAGATGTCATGGCTCAATTGAAGTGGGACTGAGGGAGTATTAATTTTAAGTATTAAGCTAAATGGTGAATTTACTAACAAATATTTTTTGTACTGTGCTATTGCTTGCTTGATAATGTCTACTTTGCTTGGTTTATATTTTTGTAGAACTTTTGCTACTCATGGAGTCTTTGAGAAAGATAGCAAGCTTGGTATTCAATATAATATCTTTTTGCTGTCAAATAACTGTTGTTAAATGTTTATGTGAATATGGCATTTGTAAAGTTATGATGGTATGTGGTTGATTGTTTTGTTGTTCTTATTTTCTCCGTTTTCACTCACAATCTGTTTGTGAAAATGCCTCATTACCTCGGTATTTATTTGGTTATATTTGGATAGGGGCGATACAACTATTATACTAAGAGGCTAAGATGAAAGTCTTAAGTTAGGTAGAAAGATGGTAGTGAGTAGAATGTGTTCTTTTAGGGGGTGGTGTGGGGTTGTGGGGGGGGGGGGCAATTCATCCTTTCTTTAATTTTTATACAGTCATTTTTGTACTGTCACCGTGCGATCCGCACGGGTGGGTAATACTAGTGTGTATACAATGTATATAGCTACCTAGTTTATTTTGATAACTGTTAAGAGTCTCAGAGGCAAGAGTGTTGTAAATTAGCAATCTTTTTGGATCTTAACGTCTAAATTTTCCTGTTCATCATGCCACATATATTATTGCATGCATTGATGTCATATGAAACAACAATTGCCCAGTTTTCTTTTACAACACTTACCTTAATTGGTTGACATTATTACTTCGATTTTCTCCGTACTAAATTCTGATTGAAGCCCTTGATAGAAATATTGGTTAGAATCAGATTATTTTCTTGTAAAACACTTTCATTCATATTCTATAAGATAGAAGTTTTCACTTTTCTGGGTTTGTTTAATTTGTCATTAACTTGATTGTAATGCTGAATGACATTTTCTGGACCAAATTTGCTAAACAGCTGTGGAGGTTGAGTTCACAAGGTCTCAGGTCATTGCAGCAATCCCTGGAACATTTTTCTGTGCATGGTATGCTGCTCAGAAGCATTGGCTGGCGAATAACATTTTGGGTCTAGCATTCTGCATTCAGGTTCATCTGCGTGCTCCCTTTTCTCTAAAACACACTTTTTTTCAAATTTAATGGGAAAGCGAGCCATTAGGCCTTGTCACTTTTCGATATTTTGAGAGTAGTTTTTTTAATCAAGCAATGACTATTGCTCAACTTTTCAGTTTCATTCAGTGTAATGATTCTCTTTCTTTTCACAGTGGCTTATTGATTAGAAAGTATGTCCAGTCATTAGCATTTGGCTTACTGAGTCAGCTTGTCCTCGTAGAGGCTTTTGAATTGCCACAATATGAAAATATGTGTTGCATACTTTCATTATCTGAATTAATGATTTTTTAAATTTATCTTTATTTGATAAAAATAATATATGAGATAAATGTTACAGAAAAAACTGTATAAAATATCATTACTTTGTTAATTTGTTATTGCTCAGATTGTTATACCTGTTGTATGATGTCAAATGATATTCTTGACATTCATTTGACCCATTTGGAGAAGTTTACCCAAAATAGGTTGGTTCATGTGTATAAGCTTGTTTTACGTACATTCATGTGCTTGCACGAGTCCACATATCTTCTAGGTTCAAAGGCATGTCCTTTTTGTACATGTGTTTTGTTTTTAATTAATTTTTAACAGAGCATGGTTAGATTTTGGGCAGTGGAGCAGAGAAATCAGATTTTTTCATTTTGAACCTTCAGGGAATCGAAATGCTTTCGCTTGGCTCATTCAAGACCGGTGCTATTCTTTTGGTAAGAAGGGGATATCTCTAAAATTGTATTTCACCTTCTTTTGAGGCGCCTTACTGTTGATCATCTTGTTACATTTTTGTTAATCGGCTGCCCTGTGAAAAAAAGAAATAGAAAATTACTCTGGAATTTAATCACTGAAAAAGTAGAAGTTTTAGTAGCCTGGCAAAGTTGGATAACTAGTGTTGGTAACTGCCGCTATGTACAGACAAGAAAGGACACAATTGCTTAGAATTTTGTTTGCTAATAGGTCCTGGTTAGGGAGAGTAGGTTAGTCAAAACCATTTGTTTTTTTCTCTCTCTCAATATTATTTGATTCCAAAGAACATTATCAAACCCCGATTTACATAGATCTTTTCCTTCTCATGGCGGGGATGAATATGCTGTTATTTTGGTTGTTGGATTCTATATTTCTAGTACTTGCAAGTGGCAATGAAGCTGCTCAATCTAATTTGAGGTGATGTGCTGTCTCTATTTCAGCACCTCGGTTCTGCCAGCATTTCCTATCTTTATATGATAGTATCTCCTCAGGGTAATACCGGGGGCACAAAATGCTCACAAACTCCTAAATGGTAGTCAGTGATGACCAACTAGGATTTCGTGAGCATTTTGTGCCCCTAGCACTGCTCCTCCTCAAAAGCTAGAACTGCCTTTGTGACAACCACTGTCATCAGAGTTACTAATCATAGGAGTTTTCTTTGCCAAGAGATTACTCAAAAAAGAGATCTCCCTCCTTCTCGGACTAAGAGTCCTACTTTGCTTTATTCCCAAAGTGGCAAATAATGAATAGAGTTTTGGACATTTATATCCTTTTCCTTTTGTAGAATCACAAAAAATAAATAACCAATACTTACTACCCTACTTTTTACCCACTTGAATCATCAGTAGTGTTTTGGACAATTATATCCTCAACCCAGTTGCACTTGTTTACTCATTTCTTAATATTTTCTTAATAAGCGTGCGAACTCTAGGTAGGACTCTGTCTGGGACGGAGGGAGGATCTTTTTATGATTTCTTCAACATTATAACATTGGTAGAATGCAAGTTTTGTGAATTTGCAGTTAGATACGTAGATATCACAAGTTAATTATAACTTCTTACCTGTTAGTCAATAATTCAATATTAAGATATTTGACATTTACATACAGTTATCACTACTAACTTAATCAAAAGGTCATTCTTCTAAACTTCCTCATAATCAGCTAATTAGTGGTTTATCTGCTCGTACTGCTGTCATTACTAGGTTTCCCCTTTTTAGGTATCCTGTTTATTTTCGCTTTGCACATGTTGATGGAGCAGGTCGTGCGAATGTCCATTTGGGATTTAAGGGTCATTTTGAAAAATTTATTTTTGATAGAAAAAAATCATAAACATTCTTGCTATTTACTTTCAAAATTTTAGTTTTCCAAAAATATAATGAACTATGAAAAGAAAATTGAAAAAAAATTTATTTGGAACAAAGTTATCTTAATGTAAAGTTTCAAAAGATCATTCATTTTGGGACAAACAGGACATGCAATTTGGGACCGAGGGAGTAACAGTTATATTAAGAGGTCTTAGGATTTTTTAATCTTTTCTAATTTATCTCGCAACTGATGTTCGTATTCTCTTTCTCACTGTTTGAAGATGCTTACCAATTCAGGCAGGACTTTTTGTTTATGATATTTTCTGGGTCTTCTTTACCCCAGTGATGGTCAGTGTTGCTAAATCTTTTGATGCTCCTATAAAGGTTAGTATTTCATGCCAAGTGAAATTTTCACATACTTTTTCCTTGATTGTGAGTTAGATATTGTCAGTACATGGTCTTTGCAAATTTAATTAAATGAAACGGGTTCATAATTTTGTTATTCCATCTTTTATTCCCAAGTGAAATTTTCACGTACTTTTTCCTTGATTGTGAGTTAGATATTGTCAGTACATGGTCTTTGCAAATTTGGTTAAATGAAACGGGTTCATATTTGTTATTCCAGCTTTTATTCCCAACAAGAGATGTGGCGCGCCCATTTTCAATGCTTGGACTAGGAGACATAGTAATTCCAGGCATTTTTGTGGCTTTGGCTTTGCGATTTGACGTGTCTAGAGGGAAACAGAGCCACTACTTCAAGAGTGCCTTTGTAGGATATGCAGTTGGTGTGATCCTTACAATTGTTGTCATGAATTGGTTTCAAGCCGCACAGGTGGGTGATGCATGATCTCTTCTTGTCTATTCTAGTACTCCATCTGTTCCAAAATAAATGTCACATTTTCTTTTTTTAGTCCGTCCCAAAACTAAATGTCGCATTTCTAAGTAGAATAGTTTTTGTGTAATTTTACCATTGTAGAAGCAATGCACAAACAAGTAAAGCACATTTCTTAATAATGTTGAAAAGTCAAATGCAAAACATTTGTCACTGATTTCTCCGTCTAACCTTAGACTACCTTTTTTTTTAACCACAAAAATTTCATACGCCCTATGTACAAAATGAATTACCAATTTCATTTTTCAAATTCTCTCTTGATCAATAGCAAATTATAAATTTTTTTGGTCATTCATTCTCAAATTACAAGTAAGTGGACTTTTTAAGATTAATCTCTTAGAACTACTTTGCATTGAGAACATCCCACCAAGGTATTTGGATGATTGGTTTTACTTTGTAAAGATAAGTTGAGACTTTTGCAATTGGCCAAAAGATCTAGAAATGTACTCCCTCCGTCCAAAATGAATGACCATTTTGAATTTAAGGGTCATTTTGCAAAAATATATGAACTATGGAAAAAAATTAATTTAGGGACAGCTTTTTTGAAGGAAAAGTTTCAAAAATAATTGATTTTTTGTCGAAGTAGGTCATTATTCAAATTGGGACAAAGGGAGTATTCTTTTGAGTCTACACATCTTAGGAGGAATGTGATACTGATTCAGTTTTGTTTGGTTTCTCTTTCAGCCTGCTCTATTATATATTGTACCAGCAGTGATTGGATTTTTGGCTACTCATTGCATATGGAACGGAGAAGTTAAACCGGTACGTTTGTTTATCTTAAAATCTTTTTTGATGTGTTGGGTGTCGAGAAGTAACCTCAGTTCTACTTGAGCAATCCCCTGTAGCACATTCTGCTTACCTTGTACTCCCTTTTGTCCCTCCAACAACAACATTACCCCGGTGCCAAAAAACTCCCACGTACGGTGGGATAAGGGGGCCCGGATGTTCGTAGTCTTGCCCACGTAATAAAGCACAAAGAGACTGTTTTTGGATGAAACTTATGTCGAAAATTACATGGACTGAATGTTGATTCGTAACAAAAAAACGCATGCATTTTAGTGAACCATTTTGCTTTGTTCCAACATATTTTCAAGCCAAAATATAGTGAGTCTTTGGCTCCATCGTAACTGCCGGAAAACCCTAAATGAGTGTCCAAATTAAAAAAATAAACTGTCCCAAAATGAATGTGTTTCTTTGTAAAAAACTGTACCTAAGCGCTTTTGTACCAATTTTTTGCTAATCACATTATTATTATTATTATAAACTAAACGTTTAGAAAGTGGATAATAATAATAATATTTATTTGACATTAAATTGTATAAAAAGCATACATTTACTTAGTGTCCCATAAAATGAATAAAATGAGTGAAATATTCATTTAGGGACGGAGGGAGTAAAGTTGAAACTGTTTATTTTGTTACATTGCCCGTTTGTTGACATTTTTTTTCTGCAGATGTTGGAGTTTGACGAGTCTAAAACTGCTACCTCAGAAGCTGTAGAGGATGACAAAAGTAGCAAGAAAGAAGAGTAACAAGTCGAAAAGCATTGATGAAGGGTAAAAACAGTTTTAGTTTGGTTACAGAATACAGTTGTTTCGGTTAAAGGCAGACAATGATTTTTCCGTTATAGCTAAATGTTGGCTAACTTATGCAACTGTCAAAGATGTACCATATTTTGCGATTAACAGTTTAATACTCCGTCCGTCCCGAGATACGATCTTCATACTTTTTTTTTTTCAATACAAAGGTAGTTTGACAAATAATTTTAGTTTAATCTAATTACCCTAATATAAACTTTGAAAAATTGTTATTAATAGTATTTATAATGCTGTATCAACAAGTTTAAACTTTTCATCATGATAATTAAATTAACTTAAATTAATTACTCAAAAATATATTTTTGTATTAAAACAAACAAAAATTAAGAAGATTATTTGGGAATAACAACAAAATAAAAGGTTGTGGGAGATCATTTTTCATTTTGTTCTTCCCTATGAGCATCTTTTTGAAGCTTTTTGTCAAGATAGTTTTTCAATGTTTTTCTCATTGGCTGGCTTGGTAGGATTTTTTTTTTTTTTTTTCCAAATAATACCTTTTAAGAAAAAAGTGTACAAAAATGCATATGTTGGCAAATTATGTAAACCATTTTTATGAATCAAAGTAACCATTTTTCGTGAAGTCGGCATTAGCATTGTCGTTTTTTATGTGAACCTTTCACTGTCGCTACCAACTTCTGATTTTTATTTTCTTTTCGTAAATATGAAATTCCTTTAGAAAAATTGATTATTTTTTTTATAAACAAAAGTCGTTACTTGTAATGCCGACTTTAGGTTAGTATAATGAAATAACTTTATCTAATCTTATTAGAAGTCTGCGTTATCAATGTCGATTTTACTTTTGAAATCGGTGCCGGCTTTGCCTTATCTTAAGTCAGATTCTCCGGTAGCTTTTCTCTCATTCTCAGTTTTAAGAACATTTTTCAAACTCAAAGAAGTCTTGAACTCTCTATGCTTACTCCATTTGATGAATGATACGATAATCAAAGCAATCAATGTACTCTGTAATCCCTCTCATACTTTCTATCTGTGATTGATTAAGTAAAAAGAGGGTTTATTTGGGGATTTTATAAATTAGTGATAATGTTAAAATCATTTACTATTCTTTCGTACTTTCTTCTCCCCCCATGATTCTTACATCAATCATAGGTGTGCCGGGAATTCTTTTCCTCTTCGTCCAGCAGTTCCGATTTCCTGATCGGAGATCCATGGAGTGGAGGTAGGAGATCCAGTTAAGGAATAGGATATGGATGTAGCTGCAAGGAGGAATGCTTTCTAATTAGAATTTTGACACTTGATTTCATTTTTTAAGGGTAAATATGAATGATTTTCCACTTGTTTTCATGTGCTGTTAGAAAGGAGACATGAATATTCATTTAAAGGCTGTAAATTTGGAAAGGGGCCAAAATTTGTACTTACGTTCAGTTGCAAATTACGTTCTATTTCCCATCGGGGATGATATTGGTATGAAAATCATGTTTTATGTTTCTACTCAGTTTGTTGGGATGAGTAGCTTACAATTGTATTTTGTGATGAATTTTGACGATAATGTACATATTGAAGAGTTTGAAACACGTGAGGATTCAATAAAAAATGAATATGTTGATAACATGGATATCTTTCATATCATATGGGATCTTCAAGTTGCAACTGGAAGATGGACATTGGTCCAATTACACAAACACGTGTGGAAGAGGAAGAACAATGGGATAATGATGAAGATTATGAAGAAAATATTGCGTCTCTTTTAAATGAAGATTGTGATGATGGATATGAAGATTGTAGTAGTGCCTCTGATGTTAACGAGAATGAGGGTGATGATGGGGAGGGTGATGATGGGGCGGGTGATGATTTGGGATGACATTTGGTTACTTAATACGTGTCGCAGAATCACATGCTTGATAGAGCAGACTATCAATTTTACCATGATATTGGTGAATGATTAAAGATTTATGATAATAATGAATTCTCCCTCCGCCCCATTACAACGATAACAATTTGACTTTTTTGGTCAACATAGTCAATCTTAGACCATAATTTTATGAAATATCTAAATATCTCTATACAATTCTATAAATTTCTCTTGTTTCACCTTTAAAAATACTATTCATAACAATTTTTGAATTGTATAGAGATATCTAGATATTCATAAAATTATGGTCAAAGATTGACTATGTTGACCAAAAAAATCAAATTGTTACCATTATAATGGGACAGAGGGAGTATAAGTTTTCAGAATGGAATGCAGTGAGTGACGAAATTGCCAAAGACGTTTTCAAAAAAGAATGAGATGCAATATGAGACAAAGAAGTTTCATATCAAGAGAAATTTGCAAGGTAAAGAAAAGCATAACCTGAAAGTGGACTACTGAGTGTTTGATGAAAGAGTTTCCATGCAATTTCTATGTGAATGTGAGTCTGAAGAACTGTGGGTATTTGAAAGTAACCAAGTACAAGAGTTCTCATTCTTCCTTGGATTCAGGAATAAGCAGAGATCATCCCAACTTAGATGCTAAGTTTATAGGACGAAAAGTTGTTACTCTATTCGGCTGATCAAGAGTTGAAGATTGCGATTATTAAGACAAACGTAAAAGAACTCCACGGTAAGGAGGTTTCATATAAGAAAGCACGGTGTGATAAATAAAAAGCCATTATATAAGCGTATGGAGACTGGGAAGAATCTTACATAAGGTTGTCATGTTTGTTAGAAGCTATCCAAAAGTACAACCCTGAAATCATTTTGGAGTATTTTGATCCTGCTCCTGCCGGTGCTTTAGGTATATTTGACTGTGTGCTTTGGGCATTTGACCCTTGTCTGGAAGCATTCTCTTATCGCCATCTTGTTATTTTTGTTGATGATACATTCCTACATGAAAGATATAAAGTGGTTATACTTATTGCCATGGGTGTTGACGCGAATGATTGTTTACTTTCTTTTGCATTTGCTATTGTTGAGAAAGAGTACTGTCAAAACTAGAGTTGGTTCCTATCTTGTTTGCAAACATGTTATTAACGGTCGTAAAGTTTGCTTGATATTTGATCATCATGGTGGCATCTTTGCCACCATTGCAAAAAATTGATGGCCATGAAATGTTGTCCAAAGATGGTGCATGTTGCATTTGCAAACCAATTTCCTTGCATCTCACAAAGGGTGTTGGCTTAAAAAATCTTTTTTGGCGTGCTGTTAGTGCCACCTACGACGAAGTTGAAAAATTACTGAAGCAAATTCGTATAACTAACCATGAGACAAATAATTCCCATATGCTAGAAAGTGGACACTGGTGCATGATGGTGGATATAAGTATGACATTAAGACTACTAACTTGTCCAAAGTTTTTAATGGTATCATGAAAGGAGCTGGGGAGATGCCTATTTCAGCAATTGTTGAGACCGACTTCTATGAATGTGTGGAGTACTCTTAAAGTATGCTCCCTGAATCAATATGTGATGTAAAACGTAGCGGAAAAGATAATCAAGAATGGCCTAAACCAATTCTTCTGCAAGGAATCGCAATTCCTTAAACAATAATCTCCTAAAAGATTATTCTGTAAGCCAAATTAATGACTTATATAAACACACAAGGTGTAGGGTTTTGCAAACTAGCAAATAAATTGATTGATAAAAAGATCTCCTACAAAATCCCTGGCAATCTATTTATACTCGTAAATTCTAATAAATAAAGGAAAAGAAAACCTAACCAATACAAAATGACTGATATTGAATATCAGACTTCATTCACCAGATGAAAGTTGATTAAATCATGAATATGATGTAAATATGACAAAAATAATAAAGTTATATGTGTTTAGGGATGACAAAATGGGAGTTTCGGTTACTTAATGGGTGTTATCGATTAAATATATCATGGTTTAAACAATTGGACATGATATAATTTACAATAATTCAAAGCATGATACAATTTATCCGTTGGACAGTAATTGCCACCTTCAATAGGTTGATAGCATGTAAGGCAATAAATAAGGAAAGAAAGAACCATGACATTTGAGCTGTGACTTAGGGCTAATATTATTTTACTAACAATTCAACAAAAATAATAAATATCTTTAACGAAACAAAAAAAAATATTCATTGCATTCTACTTTGACATGACTTTTACCAATCATGTAAATATACCCAAATCCGTTCATCAAAGAGAGGAATTGCACAAAGAAGTATGCAACATATATTATATATAAAAGACTTACGTACTAAAGCCCATGTGTAAAAAGAAAATCATGCACCAAACAATAAAAGAAAACAAACTACAATACTCTTTGAATAATTCAAAGGCATTATGTTATGAGTTGTGTTGCATACATTACCTAGATTTAATAGTTATAATTTTTGGCCACTTGATTCAAGTTTGACATAAAAAAAATAAAAAAAATTATTAACCTTCATGAAATTCTAAAAAATGCTATTGATGCACAATTAAAATTACTATCAACAATTATTTTAGAATATCATGAAGATAATTTTTTTTCAATTTTTTTTTAATCAAAGTTCAATCAATTTGACCAACAAAGTCAAATTAAGACTACTAACGTGAAACAAATGGAGTAACAATAATTTCAAGTTGCCAAAGGACTTGTGTCCAATCGACATGTTTAGCAGGTTTAAGTCACTTCATCGTAAAGGTCTTGGGTTCAATACCCACTGCTGGCTAGAATTGATATTAGGTGTGTTGGGATTGGATCCTAAACTACAAGGAAGAGGAGGAGCCTAAGTCGGAGGAGTCGGTGAAATTGAAGGAGGAAAATCTCGGAGGAAGCTTCTGTCAAGGAGGGCGACCGCGCTCGTGGTGGAGGGCGACCGCGCTGGAGTTCCTTCGTGGGTGAAGAAGTCTCTGCCAAGGAGGGCGGCCGCGCTGGCCTTGAGGGCGGCCGCGCTGCGCCCGATCTTTGTGCTGCAGATTTGATTTGTTTCCTAATTCGATTGTATCTCTTCTTAAACTGAGTTAGGGCTTCCTTGTATAACTATATAAGCATAATTTCGACCTAGAACATATTGTAGTTGATTGTAGCAACATATTAGAATACATATTGGCTTGGCAATTGCCCCCGGACGTAGTTCACGAGTTGGTGAATGAACCGGGTAAACAACTCTTGTGTTCTTGTGTGTGATTGTTTCTTTCTTGTACGTGTGGGTGTGTTGATTTCTTTGTTTTGATTGCAACGGGGAGCACCAAATTCACAACAACTGGTATCAGAGCCTTGGTTCGGAGGATTCAAAATCTTTTCATTAGTTGATTAATTTTGAATCGCGTTCTTGGGAATTTTGGTGAAGCAGTCAGATGAAGAACTCAATTGAGAAATTCAACGGTGTGAATTTCACGTTTTGGAGGACAAGGATTGAAGACTACCTTTATTGTAAGGATCTTCATGGACCCTTGAAGGAGAAGCCCGAAGGCATGTCACAAGGGGATTGGGAGACGTTGGATCGGAAGGCGTTAGGAGCGGTAAGGAGTGCCCTAACCGACGACGTTGCACGGAACGCTATGGAGGCCAAGACAACGGTGGAGTTGCTGCAAACGCTGTCAGACATGTATGAGAAGCCGTCGAATATCAATAAGGTGCATTTGATAAAGAGGTTTGCGAATGCGAAGATGTCAGAGGGGCAGACAGCGGCAAGTCATATCGGCAATTTCAAAGGTATGGTGGACCAATTGAAAAGTGTTGATATTACTTTCTCCAATGAAGTGCTAGCTTGTTTTCTACTAAAGTCATTGCCTGATAGTTGGGAGGTTACTGTCACAACGATTAGTACGTCGAAAACAGCATTGGTGTATATGTAGGTTAGAGATCTCATCCTTCAAGAGGAGTTGCGAAGGAAAGAGAAAAGGGGAGAATCTTCCGTAGATGGGGCTGCACTTAGGGTGGAGAGAAAAAGGGGAGGACCGAAAAAGGGGAAAAAGGTCAAGTGCTACAATTGTGGTGAATTGGGGCATATCAGTTATGACTGTCCGGGTAAAGGTGATTGTGCACACGTGGTGGATGATGGTGGGGATGTATTAATCCTATGGGAGGAGCAGTCGGGTGAAGATTGGGTGTTGGATTCAGGAGCTTCTTGTCATGCTAGTGAGGTGCAGAATCAATAAAGCGGTACAAAACTGGAGACTTTGGGGTTGTCTATCTTGGTGACGGTCAGCCATTGAAGGTCAAAGGTAAGGGGGATGTGATGATGAAGACACCTAACGGGGCTGTTTTACAACTACACAACATGATGCATGTTCCGGATTTGAGGAGAAGGGTGATTTCTGTGGGACAACTTGACAGTGAAGGGTATGGTGTTTCTTTCATTGGTGGGTGTTGGGAAGTCACAAAAGGGGCTAAGGTGTTGGCTCGTGGGGTTAAGGGGAATATGTTGTACTCTACCTACAATGTCGATGTTCATTCCGGTGGGAGCAAGAGGCTAAAGAACCGGCCTGTTGGTGTGAAAAGGGGAGACATCAAGAAACGGTATGTTGGGGGGGACTCAAAGTTGATCAACGTGGTGTGGAAGTCCAAGTGCCCTAACAGAGAGCGGAATCAGACCAAAGACAGACGATGCAAGAAACAAGGTGTGTCCAAGTTTCAAGGGGAAGCATTGCGAGGAAGGTGGGTCTGGAGGGAGAAGGCGAAGTTAGAATTGCGGGAAGAAATCAAGGTAGAAGCTGATTTGGGGAGGCAAGAACGATCTAACACGGAGAGGTTGAAACGTCGCTTGGTTTCAACTCGCCTTAGTACTTGAGGAGAGGAGAGGTAGTGTCAAGCCAATATGGATGGGGGGAAAATGTGTTCGAAGGTCTTTACTCCGTGGTGGGAGTTGATGGGTGATTTTATGTTTGTTGGTTTAGTCTCCGGTGGGAGATTGTTGGGATTGGATCCTAAACTACAAGGAAGAGGAGGAGCCTAAGTCGGAGGAGTCGGTGAAATTGAAGGAGGAAAATCTCGGAGGAAGCTTCTGTCAAGGAGGGCGACCGCGCTCGTGGTGGAGGGCGACCGCGCTGGAGTTCCTTCGTGGGTGAAGAAGTCTCTGCCAAGGAGGGCGGCCGCGCTGGCCTTGAGGACTGCCGCGCTGCGCCAGATCTTTGTGCTGCAGATTTGTTTTGTTTCCTAATTCGATTGTATCTCTTCTTAAACTAAGTTAGGGCTTCCTTGTATAACTATATAAGCATAATTTCGGCCTAGAACATATTGTAGTTGATTGTAGCAACATATTAGAATACATATTGGCTTGGCAATTGCCCCTAAACGTAGTTCACGAGTTGGTGAATGAACCGGGTAAACAACTCTTGTGTTCTTGTGTGTGATTGTTTCTTTCTTGTACGTGTGGGTGTGTTGATTTCTTTGTTTTGATTGCAACGGGGAGCACCAAATTCACAACAAGGTGTTTAGGAATTTCAATAAAAAAAAAACAATAATTCCAAGTTCAACAATCATAGAAGTAATACAACTATCTAGATCTTCTCTAATCTACTTTCGAAATCATATACAAAGGAGACCATGTAGTAACTCATTGCTACTGCGACATAAAGAGCGTCACAAATCCGCCCTCCGGGACTTGAAAAGTATATAACCATAGACAATATAACTCTAGAAACACCAACTACAACAAAAATTTCTTTCTTTTATAGCAACCGAGAGTATTGTATCGTTCAAATTTTCTTTGATCTTCTAAGAATATGTTTTTCTGCATGGAGCTTCTTTTCTCTGTGTCAGATCATTGTTAGAACATGGATTAATTAATATGTATTATTTAATTCATGTGTTATAATCATTTAATAATGTTGAAGTATAGACAAAATATTTAGAATTCCATTAGGTGTAAGTACCATTAAATGATGGGCATAATGATAACTTCACACCACCAACTTTATGAAAGGGTGTAGTCCCTAAATGAAGTGCCTCTTCACGATCTATATAAAGGCTATCCATCAGCCACTAGAGACACTTGACATTCACCAAAATTCAGTCACAATTCTTCTCTTCATTCATTCAAGAAGAACAAAGTATGGGCACTATCATTTAGAAGACTATTTCCCTACTCTCTCCTTTATTCAAGAACAAGATCAAGAACACACAATGGATTCCTCAGGTATACGCTTCCATCTTCATCTTCTTCTCTTACTTGAATCTAGTTGTGAGTCGATTTAGGGTTCATTGGATCATTTATGTTTCAACAATCATATCTTATCTTTTCCAATCTAATGCAACCAATTAAACTTCAAATTAGGCACAACACTGTTGCAAAAGATAACTTGCTATATTGTTATTGCATTTTGTATTCTATTTACTTCGGGAGATTATCTAACGACCAAAAAAATTCAAATACTTCAATTTCCTTAAATATCAAATATTACAACTTAAATCTCTGAAATAAGGTAAACAATATTTCTAATAACTCCAAATACTATATTAGCTGGTCCTACCCAATTCTTGTCACCTCCAATCAATCCAAAAATGTATGGACATAAAACAAATCATCAAAAGCTAATCAATTCATCTTTCCAAAGTCATGGATCTAAAACAATTGAAATATTGATTAGTTATACTTTACACCTCCTATCATTCATACTATTTGATAAAATTTTTAACACACTTTAAAAATGCTTTAAATTCACCAACCAATTACCAGAACCAAACTATTACTACAAAGGAGTTTAGTCAACCTAAACACTTGAATATTACCATCCTAGCATGAAACCAACTGTGTTATACTACTTCACTAAGCATAAAGCCACGGTCTATGGGCATTCTCCTTGCAAATGAACCAAAATTCAATCTTTATCAACTTCAAATGGTGAAACCCCAACTCATGTTACCCCCAAATTCTTATACACTAATTGAATTCCCCCTCCTCCTCATGTGGAAATGCCAAAAATATAATAAATCCCAACGTAATTTTACTTGAAAACACTAAAAATAATTAAACCCCAACTAGACTTTACCATCGCTTTCACTCGATAACACCAGTCACATTCCCCTTTAACTTCAGGGGCTTTGCTTTGAACTGGGAAGATAGGGCTGGTGACAATCATTGTAGAAGAATAGGAGGAAAAGGAAGAAAGCTATGATATTGATAGCTTCGCCACCAATGACTGTCCCTAAAACTTCAAAAAAAAAAATTGGGCTTCGAGCTTAGAATTGATCTCGCGATTGATTTCTTTGTTTGCGAAGCCATGGAAGGCAGAATCCTCGAATTGGATTGGTGGGTGAGGGTTGGCCGCTGCTCAACCTTCGGACCCTCACATGCTCAAAGACGCTCAATTTGAAATATGGCGAGATAAATATTTTGATAGGTAAGTGGGGAGTCACGAACCCCTAGAATGATCACGATCTAAGGAACGGCGAAAAACGGAGGCGGAGGGCAGAGAGTGCGAAGGTGAATACGGAAGAACAATGGCCGTCGGTGGTGTGCGAGGTAATTGAAGCGTAAGAATTTGACTGATATGAAAGTGCGGTTAGCGGAGAGAAGAAGTCGCGCGGGTTGAGTGAGGAGAGGTTACGTAACTGTTGTGGGGTGGGAACCAGTCAATATTTAAGATTCAATACTGAACACTCTTTGTCTTTTGTGAAAATCAATCCTGACCGTTCTTTGTATGGCGGTTATTATTGATGTGTATTGTAATATAAACTAGTACTCTTTTGCCCGTGCCAATGGTACGGTGATAGTATAAATGGTGACAGTATGAAAATGATTAGTCATATGCAATTTATGTGAAAGCACATAAAGTACCGCTACATTGCCCACGCATCAATATTCAAAAATTAACACTTGCAACAAAAAAAATCAACAAATTGTTGAAGAATACAATATATACTAAATATACAAAGGTTATTCACTTAGTTAAAAAATGAAACATCTATGTAAATCTAGGAGTTAGTGGTCATCTCCGAAATATGATACCAGAAATGAATAGGGAAGAGCTTGATGAGTTGATTCAGTGACATGATTGTGTGTGGCCTACTTCTTCAGCTTCTCCTCCTCACTGCAAAAACCACTTTCTAATTTAAGCATCAAAACTACCCAAGCCCTTATGACCTCTGTCCCTAAATAAATGATCAAAAAATTCATAGGGTGAATAAACTCCATAAATGTGAAAACAATAACAATGGAGTAATCCAGAATTAAAGTGAAAATACCGAATATGAGAAATGGCTGCATCTCCATCCCTTGCTTCCAAGCAGAATGTCAAAATCCTTAGTATTCTCTAAAACCACTGCCCCTAAACACATCATCCCATAAATCACCTCAGTTTCAATGGAATCATCACAACAGCCAAACTAACCTCCAAAATCCTATCGAATACTCTGAATTCTTCAATGGATTTTATAATGTAGCCGACACAAAAGTAAATAAGGGATTAGAGATAAACCTGGAGAGAGGAAGTAAGTAATGTAGTTGTGAATAGGACCTTGAGTAGTAACACGTGTCTCGTTCTGAAAATCCAAATTCAAAATTTAAAATGGATTAGAATGTTAAATACAAAACATTTTTTTTTCAAATAATCAAAAATATGGTTAATGAGGGTTTCAATTTCAAATTGATTTATTAATACTATAGAGATTGAATAAGATGAAACCCAAAACACAACACATCTGATCCGATATAATGGTCTTCTGCTCATCCACCCAAAATGGCTGATTCCCTCACTCTCTAACTCTCTCTCTCTCACACACACACACTCGAAAAAAGCATTGAACTCTTATAAAGGTGGAGAAGCAGTAACCCATTTATAGGGTTTTCTATATCGCTTATTCAATCTTGATTGTAAGGGTTTTTCTATATTACTTATTCTACATGAGATGCCAAGGAAAAAAATCAAACTACAATTTGGGGTGTATAATTAAAGTATGCCGAAAGACTCTCCTATAAGATCTAAGGCCCCGTTTGGTTCGATGGAAAAAAAGTGAAGGAATGGAATGGGTTTCTTGAAGGAATTGAAAAGGAATGGAAAGAAATGAAAAGTGATCAAACATCATGTTTGGTTTGAAAATACAAATTATAAGAATGGAATGAAAACATATAAAATATCCAATTTGCCCTTCTTTCAAAAAATTAATATGATTTTTTTTGGATGGTGGGTTGGGGTGGGGTAGGCAGGGGTATGAAAAATTAGTAAATTTTTTTTTTGGAGGTGGGTGGGTGGGTGGAATAGGCAGGGGAGTTACAAAAATGAGTAAAAAAATTTTTTTTTTGGGGTGGGGTAGGCAGGGGAGTTACATAAAATGAGTAAAAAAAAATTTTTTTTAGGGGTGAGGGTGGGTGGGTGGGATGGGGTAGGCAGGGGAGTTACAAAAAATGAGTAAAAAAAAATATTTTTTTTTGGGTGGGGGTGGGTGGGTGGGGTGGGGTAGGCAGGGGAGTTACAAAAAGTGAGTAATTTTTTTTTTTTTTTTTTGGGGGGTTGGGGGCGGGTGGGGTAGGCAGAGGAGTTACACAAAATGAGTAATTTTTTTTTTTGAGGGAGGGGGGGGGGGTTTGGGTGGGGTAGGCAGGGGCAGGGGGTGATTTGGGTTGGAGGGGTATTTTGGTCATAAAATTTTTTAAAAATCCATTCCAATGAAATGAAATTCATTTCCATCCAATTTTGGAAGGAATGAAAATCCATTCTAAGGAATGAAATTTCATTCCTTTTGGAATGGAAATTTTTTCAAAAAAATGAACCAAATATGCTCAATGGAAAAGTCAAAAGGAATTGTCCATTCCATTCCCCCACTTTCTCTCACTTTACCACGAACCAAACGAGGCCTAAGACTTGGCTAGTTGTGTCATCTGTGGTACAAAACCTGCCACACTCAATTTCTCAACTCATACAGGAACCAGGCATCAAAACTACAAAAGTGACTACTCTTTTATTAAGTCTGTCATTATAGAGTGAAGAGTGAACAACCTTCTCCCAAAATATAAATATAAATCTAACATTTAACATATATTTTGGGATTTATTTTAAGACGGATGGAGTACAACTTTTTACTTTAAAATTCATGAAATTGAAGAAAGAAAGATATAAATCAAACTACTCTCCAATAGAGTTAACCTTATAAGCGTAAAAGTGGGCACTTATCAAGTCAAAGTTCAGCCTATGTTAAAAGTACCACCAATTGCAAATTTTGGAAGACGTTTTTTTTTAGTTTTTTTTTTTTTTTTTGTAAGAAGATCAAAAGAAGACATAATTTGCAGAGGACACCAGATTAGTAAATTTGTGAGTAAAAAAAAGGACTAAATGCAAAATAGGCATTGCAGTGACCAACAAATTAAAGAAACTGAGGGTGATATGATTGTTTACTTGGAATGCTTGGTAGAATTCGGACGACTTTCTCCTGTAATGAGCAAACAATTGAGAGATTGAGAACGCGGGTAAGAGATTGGGGGCGTCAGAGAAGTCAATGATTATATAGGACATGTTAAACCAACTTGAGATGGAGAAAGCACAGGATCCAGATCAAGTCTTATGACTCGCAGATAGTTGAAAAAATTGAGGGGAGTCTGAATTGTTGAGAGATTGTAGGCGAATCTCGAAAGTGCATCATATAAATAATGGCTGTTATAACACATAAGATCCCAAAAATGCATAATGTATGCAGGGAATTGCTGCCTAGCTAAGCATAACGTTATATATGCATTGCGATTGACATGTTTAATCGTCCACTCGATACAGGCAAAACTGATAAGTATAGTATATTCCTCCCAAACCAGCTTTCAAGCAAAGTGTTCCATATTGTCAATCTGCAACGACGATCTGCCTCAAGTTTAAATCCGATGGACCCAACAAAAGATATAATGAAGGAACCTATTGCCACAAATTTGAGACTATAGTCGAGACTATAGCGCATGAGCCGCTTCATCTAGGAGAAAACTGGAAGAACTAGAATGTCTGGCTATATTACAGATAAAGTTGACTAAATCATGAACATGATGCAAATAACACCCAAGGTATTAGCAGCTTAACAAAGTTTTCCCTCAAGCCTAGCTAATCATTCTAACAATAATAATGTCACCTAGCAAAATAGTAACTACTTTCTTCTGTGCAATTGACACGAATTGCGTGTAAGATCTCTTATAAACTATATTAAGTAACTCTACCTTACATAGCTCTAGCACCGGAGATACATAATGACTTTCAGGTGATCTTGATTTTATCATTTCTGTCTTTTTCGAAACTCTGCGGAAGAATAAAACAAAATTCATGGAATGAAAGAAAGAATAATGTTTTGAAGGACCACGTTAGACCTACATATCAAGCAGTAGCACACAACTTAAAGGAGAGGCGGACTCTCAAACTGTGCAATATTTGCAGCTTCTAATAAATAACCAACAATCAATACAAAAAGAAAAAAAACCACACATGAAGATCCAATGAGGAGAGATTTTGAAGTATGATATTAAGTGAAATAGCAAGAAAAGAAAAAAAAATGTATCTTTAAAAAATTCTGGTGGTAACCCAACTAAGTCGGTCTCATTGAAGAGAAGCAACGTAGGATAGTTATTCAAATTTTGAATATATTTCATACTTTGCTCATCAATCTAAGCCCTCAACAGCTGCAATTCCTCTCTTTTGGTTATGGTAATGTACATTCCATTAGGTTCAAAATCTCTAATCTTTCCATTCAATTCAAAATCTCTAATCTTTCGCTGAAAATAACACAATAAATATTTGAACTGAAACTCTGATAAAGGTTAATATTTTTTTTTCAATCAGAGGTAATGAAAATTGTAAGAGGATCAACTACTTGTATATTTATGGAGCAAAGAGACAAACCAATTACATGTAGAGCCGTCAAGTTGGGACGGTCCCGTTGGGACGATCCCGTCGGGACGTCCCGTCCCGCCATACAAATGGGACGGGATGGGACGGAATATTTTAGTCTCGTCCCGTTTTCGTCCCGTCCTGTATCGTCCCGTTCCCGTCGCGGGACAACTTATTTTTATCCCGTCCCGTCCCGTTTTCCCGTATTGACCCGTACAAGTATTAGGTCTCACTTGTAAAGATCTGTAATTGGTCTTGCTCAGAACATCTTCCTTCTTTTTTAATAAAAAATATTGTTATCATACTGGACAAACCTGCAATGACATAATCTTGGAACCGAACAATCCAAATATCCTCGTTTGAACAGAGCTGTTATCAAGACATGCTTTCATTATTGCCACTTAATGTACATGATACACATTAAACTGTTAATGTCATGTTGAATGTCCATTATTAACATAGCTACTCACGTAATTCACCAGCAGCTACAGTATGTGTTGCGGTCACTTTTTAATCAGCAGCACTTCACAATCTCAACTGTCAAAGAGAGCTCCTGTGCGTAGAATAAACTTGTTCTTTTTCTTCTTAGGGAGAAAGATAAACTTAATTGATGACGAAGTATTTTCGTCCCGTTTGGGTCCCGCGGGATCCCGCGTCCCGCAAATGGGACGGGATGGGACAGAGTATTTTCGTCCCGTCCCATTTTGTCCCGTCCCCGTCGTGGGACAACGTAATTTCGTCCCGTCCTGTCCCGTATTTCCGTATTGACGACTCTAATTACATGTTCCCACCTTTAATGGCCTCTACGAAGAGTAGTTGCAGCTGCAGAACAAACATGAAAACTCTGAGTTAGGAAACATTAGAAATTTCACGGAAAATGCTGCGTTTAATAAAAGAGTGTCAAAATTGTGAATGGAGTGGTACTTAACTTAAATGACATTATGTACAAAACAATTAAATCCCTTAAAAATGAAAATAATATATACAGAGGCTTGAAAGTGGAAAAAGAGTTATCAATACAACATGATCGAGCTTTGATATGTACATAATAAAAACCTGCAGCAACAAAAAACATGAAGCATAAATTAAGTTTGATTTTTCTTTTTTGGAAATTTATTTTGGAAGGAGGGAGTAAAAATTGTTCTTGAGACATCGGGGAAGTCATATTCAACATACATGAAATCATACTTTCATACTTACAGCGATATTAAATTCATTAAATTTCAGGTACATATCTTCAAAGCAATTTACATATCTTTATTACTTTAAGATTATAAGGAACAAATTTAAGGAACAAAGAAAGAAATGCATGACATTTACTAATAGAATAATTATTTAAGGAACAAATAGAAGGATGTAGAATCAAATTTGATTGCACAGACGTTGCTGCAGTTGTAGTATCCGTCTGCATACATCGAATTGTCACATGTAACCTCTCACAAACGCTTTTAATTCCCTCAAAGTTTCTACGGTCGTTATGGTCAGATTAGTGAAATTAAAGGTATAATGGAACAATTAAACATTATTATATCGATCATAATAACCGAGAGAATGGTTGCATCTTGAAGAGATTAGTGCACCATCAATTTTAAAATTCCACAATAATCTGAAACACTTAAAAAACATGTACAAAAATTACCTTTCAGATAATTCCTCAAATCCACATGCCTCAAATTCGTATGAAATCCTACTGAAACATGAGCAGACTTTATAGTCATGGAAATGAAAAAGATCACAAAACCCAATTAGAGATTTAGAGGGAGATCAAGAATGAAAAAGAGAAACAACAGAAGATAACCTAATAGGGCCATTCCAGCTACAACACTAAGGTAAAAGATCAGATGCACAAATGAGAGTAAACATGAAGGGGTGTTGCAAAAACTATATGAGTAGAGTTGTAGAAATCTTTTTTTGGTCAGGCAAACACACAAACAGGTAGAGTGCACTATCTCTGTTAAGTACCTGAAGCACTCTAATGAAAAACTAAAACACTCTGTTAAGAAATAACTTTTGCAAGAATCTCACTCAAATATTTCTCAATAGCCAGTAGGAGAATTTCCAAATGAAAGGAAAATACTTATATTATTCCATGATATCCTGCTCAAATGTAGCTAGGATATAAATAGGGAAAATAAAACTGACGGGAAAGATAATGCCTAAAAACTCTCAAATGTACCCTGAGCCAAACAGCATCCCCAGGAGCAAATTGAAGGTATCTTCGATGTTGGTCAGCATGAATTTTCATGCGGTGCTAAGCTTTCATCAAGTTATCACGGAGGACTTGTAGCATGGCATCTATTGTAATTGTTCTTCTAGATCATCTACCATTGTTTCCCCTTTTACATAGGGACAAAGAGATGGAGGATCACGACCATACACCAGCTTGAAAGGAGTGTTATTGGGTTAAACATGAAAGCTAGTATTGAAAGAAAATTCTGCCCAACAAAGATACTGACTCCATAATTTTGGTTGTTCATGGGTGAAACAGTGCAAATATGTCTCAAAACATCGGTTTACCACCTCAGTTTGCCCATCCGTTTGTGGGTGGTAGGCTGTACTCATATTTAAGCGAGTTTGGCTTAAACGGAAGAGTTCTTTCTAGAATGCGCTTAAGAATAGTGGGTCCCTATCTGAAATTATGGATCGAAGAACGCCATGAAGATGAAAAATCTCCTGACAGAACAAAGAAGCCACAGTTTTTGCTGAATATGGGTGTGAAAGAGCAATAAAATGATTGTACTTACTGAGCCGATCAATCACTACCAAGATAACATCATAACCTCTTGACTTAGGAAGCCCTGTGATAAAGTCAAGAGATATGTCCTCTCAAATTCGCTCCGGAATAGGTAGTGGCTTAAGGAGTCCAGCAGGAGCGAGTGTTTCATACTTATTTTGTTGACAAACTAAACGTCTTTGCATAAAATGTTTAAAATCTACTTTCATACCTCGCCAATGCACGCTTGCTCCTAGGCGCTTCAATGTCTTAAGGCATCCTCCGTGACCTATGGTGGGAGTGGTATGAGCCTCTTCCAATAGCTTAGCTCATAGGCCATCATCCTTTGGAATTACAAGTCGACCTTTGAAAAATAACCTTCCATCCACCAAGTTGTAATCGGGCTGAGAGTTTGGTTTATTCAGGATTTAATCCACAATTGATTTGGTGTCGGGGTCTGACAATAATGCCTGAGAGATCTGCTGCAATTCATCTGCTAAAGGGAGGATAATCTGGAAGAAATCTGCATGTTGAGGCCTGCGAGAAAGGGAGTCAGCTGCTGTATTTTCTTTTCCAGCTTTGTAGAGTATAGTAAAACTGAAAGGAAGAAGCTTTAGCAACAAGCGCTGCTGGGAATTCATTATAGTATGCTGTTCCAGGAGGTGTTTAAGGCTGAGGTGATCAGTCTAGACATAAAAATGATTGCCAAGTAAGTAATGTCGCCATTTTTGGATTGAAAGCACCAAAGCTAGCAGCTCTCTATCATACGTGGACTTGAACCGGTTGGAAAAAGATAATCCTTTGCTGAAATAAGAGATCGAATCTCCTTCTTGAGTTAGGACAGCACCAATACCATCCATAGACACGTCACATTGAATGGTGAAAGGAAGATGGAAGTTTGGCAATTGCAACACAGGTGTGATGGTCATAGCGAACTTCAATGTTTCAAATGCTTGTTGTGCTTGATCAGACCAACAAAAAGCATTTTTCTTTGTTAATTTAGTTAACACCCTAGCAATCAAGCCATAGTCTTTGACGAAACACCTGTAGTAACCCGTGAGTCCCAAGAACCCGCAGAGCTCTTTCACCATTTTTGGAGTTAGCCATTTCACCACTGCATCTATCTTCTCAGAGTCAACTTCTACCCCTTGATAAGACACCATATGACCCAAATAATTGACTTGAGTTTGACCCAATGAGCATTTATCTGCATTGGCAAAGAAAGACTGTTGCTCCAGTATGAGAAACACTTCATACAGATGTTGTAAATGCTCTTGAGGGGTACAGCTGTAGACTAAAATGTCATCAAAAAATACTAAGACAAACTTCCACAAATAAGGCCCGAATAAATCATTCATAATGGACTGGAAGGTGGCAGGTGCGTTAGTTAAACCGAATGGCATAACTAAGAATTCATAATGGCCCGAATGAGTGCGAAAAGATGTCTTGTGTATATCCTTTGGTAGGACACGAATTTGGTGATACCCGGATCGTAAATCAATTTTTGAAAAATAGACAGCCCCATGCAACTCATCTAAAATTTTATCAATGTTTGGAATAGGGTACTTATCTTATCTGGAATAGTAATCTGATTGAGATGACGATAGTCAATGCAAAGGCACCACAATCCATCTTTTTTACTCACCAGCTACACTGGACTTGCATTTGCTCGGGCATATGAACCCACGCTGCAACAAAACCTCAATCTGAGCTTCGATTTCATTCTTTTGGTAATGAGGATAATGATACGGACGGATGTTGGGTGGAGCTGCATTAGAAAATAGTTTTATGGTATGGTAGTGATCACGAGGCGGAGGTAAGCGCTCTGGCTTAGCAAAGACAGCAACAAATTCTACTGTCAACGTGATAGGCTAAAGTCGCACGCCTATAAATTAATTACCAAGACTAGAATCGACTACAAAACTGCAGCTAGGACAAGTCCAGGGTCGATCCACTGAAGAACGGTTATTTATTCGCACAATTGTCACTTGACAAGATTGGGGGTTTAAGATTGATTTTTAATTAATTCCTAAGACGGGAATAAAAAAAACTAGGTTTTAAACAATTAAAGGAAACACTTTGGATCAATTATTTTCCCCGTCTATCATTCAAATATCATTGGTTAACTCTTTTCACTTTTACCCTATTCACTTGATCACGAGATGTTTTTCAATCTCTATCTCTTCCTTTGATAATAGTTAATAGCAATGACACATTCACTAATAACCCTAATCAATACCTAAACCTAACTGACACAGTCTAGATTCACAATATCGATTGATTCCGATTTAAGAGATTAAGATCGAGAACACGTTCTAATGTTATTTCAATTAGATACTTGTATATTTTCTTCCTATTCACAATTTACCATGACACATGCATAAATCATAAAATTACTACTTTTGAAACCCTAAATTGACACAATCTTAGGAGATTCTAGCAATGAATTAAGATCCAAGATTAAACAATCGACCTAATTGAAAAATCCTAGAAATCAAATTGATCAATTAAAACAGAAGAAAATATGAATAGGACAAAATAGATGAAAAAAAATCAACCTCAATTGAATTCAAGACGGTTCCAAAAATTGAATCCAAAGCAAAGAAATTAGTTCTCCATAAAAAGCTATGAACTCTCTAGGGAAAAATAATAATAAAAGTCTCACCCTCAAACTGAAGTTAAAAGAAATATATATACTTCTCCAATCTAAAAACCTAAACTGAATAATAAAAGAAAAAGAAAAAACGAAATTAAAATCCAAACAAAGTCTTCCTGCCTCGGTCAACACTGATTCCCTCGGTCCACGCGCCTTCTTTTTCTTCTTTTTCCACCCTTTGTTCACGTGACCAGTGCAATTAAAGGTTTCCTAATTTCTTTCTTTCCATTTGGTCATCCAACTTTCCATACATTAATTCTGGTCAAAAACTTTTTCAATCTGCTGTTTGGTCCCTGAAGCTTCACATATTTTCATTCTGGTCCCCACACTTCTGATAATTACAGCTCTGTCCTTGAACCTTCGGTTGACTTGTTGACTTTTGATTTTTCTGGCTTCCTTGGCATCTCCAAAATAGATCTTCCTCAAATTACATTAAAAATGCACATAATATCTCTCTTATTACAATGTCTCCTCAATAATATAAAATATAGCAATTTAACTAATATAAACACCAAACGAAACCAAATTGCTATAAAATGTCAAGAAAAACCGAGGAATTACCAAAGCTAAAACAACCTATCACAACGTCAAAGGTTTCATGAGCATTCATTAATTCATGTGTAAGAAACATGGCTTGGAATCGAACAGAAGCATCATTGTTAGTAGTCAGACCTTGCAATTTATACTTCTTCCCATTCAACCAAAAAATCATGTTCCAGTTAGCTTGAACAATATTCAATGAGGCAACCCTTTAATGCCCAACACCAGATCACAGCCTCCCAAAGAAAAAGGGTAGAAATCTTGTTGAATAATTAACTCTGAGATTTTTACCTCAACCTTTGGCAAACCTGGTTGCATCTTACCTTGCTGTCGTTGCCAATTTGAACCCCAAAAGTAGGATTATCTTGAAGAGGAAGATGAACCTCTGCTACCACTGATTCTGAAATAAAGTTTTAAGTCAAGCCACTATCGATATAAATCAGAACTGACCTCCCCTTTATAGTACCTTGTACCTTCATAGTTGCTGCTGAATTCTGTCCCAAGATAGCATTGAAAGAAATCTTTGCATTTTCATACTCCATTTTTGCTTCAACTACTTCATTTAAGGGATGAATGACTTCTTCACCTTCTTCAGAAATTTCCAGCAAAGAGAAAGAAGCATTGCAGCGATGCCCCGGACGAAAAGAAGCCCCGCACCTAAAACATTGGCCCTTATCTTGCCTGACTTGACGCTCTGCATCTTAAGAGGAAACTTTTGCAAGTGTTGAGGCATATTTAGGGGTGATCGGAGTTGATGAATTGGGTCTAGTGGGATTCGCTAGAACCAGCGAGTTTGAGTCTCTGGAGTTTACTAGTTTACTGGTTGAGACATGTTCAAGCGATTCTGAGTGTATGAAGAGCTGAGCTTAGGTCCACCTGAGAGCTGAGCTTTTTTCTCAAATTCTAGAGCTAGACTTGCGGCTTTGTACACTATTCTGGGCTTCTGAATGCGCACATCTGCTTTTAGTTCTTCCTTGAGACCGCCAAGAAAAATACCTAAGAGGCAATGCTCGGGCCAGTTTTGAACTCGTGCTAATCGCTTGGCAAACTCCTGACGATACTCCTGCACGGTTCTGCTCTGCTTGACAGATGCAAGGTACTCATCCGGATTTTGATATTCAGGTGGCCCATAGTGTTCTTCCAGTGTCTTACCAACTCATCCCAATACAACATGGTACGCTCTGAATTTACCCATGAGAATAAATCCAAAGAATCTCCTTCCAGACTCATCGAAGCAACATTGACCTTTGAATCATCCGGTGTTTGATAATATCGGAAAAACTTCTCAGCCTTCAAAATCCACCCTCTTGGGTCCCCTCCACTGAATTTTGGAAATTCAATTTAGGTGTAAGGTGGACGTCTCCCCCTATAGTCATCGTCACTGTCTTCATCCCAATGGGAACGCCTTCTACCATCGTCAATGTGTCTCATGGCCCTGTCATTGTTGTTTGCGGAAGCGGCTTCAAGTGCGACAATTCTGGCAGATATCTCATTAAGAGAATCAAGTTTTGCAGCAATAGCTGCCAACATATCAGATGATTCTGATGGATGAACCACACTCCTCAGGAACATTAGAAGATCTTATATTCACCATTGTAACTAAATCGGGCTCTGATACCAAATGTTAAGTACCTGAAGCACTCTAATGAAACACTAAAACACTCTGTTAAGAAATAACTTTTGCAAGAATCTCACTCAAATATTTCTCAACAGCCAGTAGGAGAATCTCCAAATGAAAGGAAAATACTTATATTATTTCATGATATCCTGCTCAAATGTAGCTAGGATATAAATAGGAAAATAAAACAGACTGGAAAGATAATGCCTAAAAACACTCAACAACTAACAAAGTAGTGGGAACCTTATTTGACTCAACTTGCTCCTAAATTAACTCAAACCACTTACTGGAAAAATAACTAAGAAATAAAAATACTGAAAAATAAATAAACTTATTTCTAACGTGGCATCTTGGAATAAGTCAGCCAAGGTTTCTTATCAATCTCTTTAACACTTAAGTTTTGAAAACAACAATGATCAACCAAGGCCAAAAATCTCAACAATTGAATTAGATTATGGAAACACCAAAAGAGAGATAATGTACCTTAGAACTCATACTTTCATACTTACAACGATATTTAATTCATTAAATTCCAGGTACATATCTTCAAAGCAATTTACATATATTTAATACTTTAAGCTTATAAGGAACAAATTTAAGGAGCAAAAAAAGAAATGCATGACCTTTGCTAACAAAATATTTTTTAAGGAACAAATAAAAGGTTGTAGAATCAAATTTGATTGCCCGTCTGCGTGCATCAAACTGTCGCATGTAATCTCTCACAAACGCTTTTAATTCCCTCAAAGTTTACCTTGCCTACCATCGTCAATGCGCATATGGTCAGATTAGTGAAATAAAAGGTATAATGGAATGATTAAACATTATTATATCGACCGTAATAACCTAGAGAATGATATGCAGAGGAAGCTATTACCGAGAAGGAGGAGGAAGAAAGAAAAGAGATACATAGAGAGGGGAGTCGAGGGGGAAACTGTGTGCATTCTTGCAGACTTGGAAAGGAAGAGCGAAGGTGAGAGGGGGCGTATCCGAAGAACTTGAAGGTCTGATCCTGGCCTCTTTCGATGTTGTTGAGTGTGGCGGAAAAGATAGACCGCAGTAGGTTGGGTTTGCGGAAGCGGCTTCAAGTGCGACAATTCTGGCAGATATCTCATTAAGAGAATCAAGTTTTGCAGCAATAGCTGCCAACATATCAGATGATTCTGATGGATGAACCACACTCCTCAGGAACATTAGAAGATCTTGTATTCACCATTGTAACTAAATCGGGCTCTGATACCAAATGTTAAGTACCTGAAGCACTCTAATGAAACACTAAAACACTCTGTTAAGAAATAACTTTTGCAAGAATCTCACTCAAATATTTCTCAACAGCCAGTAGGAGAATCTCCAAATGAAAGGAAAATACTTATATTATTTCATGATATCCTGCTCAAATGTAGCTAGGATATAAATAGGAAAATAAAACAGACTGGAAAGATAATGCCTAAAAACACTCAACAACTAACAAAGTAGTGGGAACCTTATTTGACTCAACTTGCTCCTAAATTAACTCAAACCACTTACTGGAAAAATAACTAAGAAATAAAAATACTGAAAAATAAATAAACTTATTTCTAACGTGGCATCTTGGAATAAGTCAGCCAAGGTTTCTTATCAATTTCTTTAACACTTAAGTTTTGAAAACAACAATGATCAACCAAGGCAAAAAATCTCAACAATTGAATTAGATTATGGAAACACCAAAAGAGATATAATGTACCTTAGAACTCATACTTTCATACTTACAACGATATTTAATTCATTAAATTCCAGGTACATATCTTCAAAGCAATTTACATATATTTAATACTTTAAGCTTATAAGGAACAAATTTAAAGAGCAAAAAAAGAAATGCATGACCTTTGCTAACAAAATATTTTTTAAGGAACAAATAAAAGGTTGTAGAATCAAATTTGATTGCCCGTCTGCGTGCATCAAACTGTCGCATGTAATCTCTCACAAACGCTTTTAATTCCCTCAAAGTTTACCTTGCCTACCATCGTCAATGCGCATATGGTCAGATTAGTGAAATAAAAGGTATAATGGAATGATTAAACATTATTATATCGACCGTAATAACCTAGAGAATGATATGCAGAGGAAGCTATTACCGAGAAGGGGGAGGAAGAAAGAAAAGAGATACATAGAGAGGGGAGTCGAGGGGGAAACTGTGTGCATTCTTGCAGACTTGGAAAGGAAGAGCGAAGGTGAGGCGTATCCGAAGAACTTGAAGGTCTGATCCTGGCCTCTTCCGATGTTGTTGAGTGTGGCGGAAAAGATAGACCGCAGTAGGTTGGGTTTGCGAAACCCTTGAAACCCAACTGTCGTGAACTGTGGGTGTAGTTAGGAATCAATCATGGCCCTTCTTTTTTGTCTTTTCTTTTCCCCGATTAAATCTCGGGCAGAGCCAGGTGCTCTTATTTTACGACAGTAGGGACGATTGCTTCCATTACTGACCAGAAAGACACCAAATTCTCCTTTAGGTGCTTCAACTGCGGTATATGTAGAAGAAGCTGGTACGGAAAAACCTTCTGTATAAGGTTCGAAATAGTGAATTGAGGTAGAGTAGACCGATGATCCTGTAGTCATTTGGCCGGCTATTGAAAGAAAAAGCGGGGCGTTTGGTTCGTGGTAAATTAAGGGAAAGTGGGTGAATGGAATGAACAATTTCTTTTGACTTTTCTATTGAGCATCTTTGATTCATTTTTTTGAAAAAAATTCCATTCCAAATGGAATGAAATTCCATTACTTGGAATGGATTTTCATTCCATCCAAAAATGGGAGGAATGATCAATTTCATCAATTTAATTCCATTGGACTCAAACTCAAATTACTATTCTGTCCTCAATCGAAATCATAATAATAATAAAATAATAATAATAATAATAATAATAATAAAATAAAATAATAATAAAATAATAATAATAAAATAATAATAATAAAATAATAATAATAATAAAAAATAATAATAAAAAAATAATTATAATAATAAAATAATAATAATAATATAATAATAATAAAATATAATTATAATAAAAAATAATTATTATAATAATAATTTTAATAATAATAAAATATTAATAATAATAATAAAAAAAAATAATTATAAAATAATAAAATAATAATTATAAAATAGTAATAATAATAATAATAATAATAATAATAATAATAATAATAAAATAATAATAATAATAATAATAATAGTAATAATAAAATAATAAAATAATAATAAATAATAATAAATAATAATTATAATAAAATAATAATAAATAATAATAAATAATAATAAAATAATAAAATCATAATAAAAAAAATAATAAAAAATTATTATTATAATAATAATAATAAAAAATAATAATAATAGTAATAATAATAAAAATAATAACAATAATAAAATAATTATTATAATAATAAAATAATAATAATTATTATTATTATAAAATAATAATAATATAATAATAATAATAATAATAATAATAATAATAATAATAAAATAATAAAAATAAATAAAAAATTAAAATAATATCATAAAATAATAATTATAATAATATATTATATTATTTGATGTCAAAATAAATTAGATTATAATATTTGCAGTAAAAATATTTTTTATGTTTATTTTTACTTAAATGGGACGAAGAGAGTACATAATTATTGAGTTTTTTACATGAAATATTAATTTAATTCCAACAGTTCTGTCTTGAAATCAAACATGAATTGCCAAGAAATTGAATGACAATTTCATTTCATTCCGTATCAACCAAACACAAGGTTTAACCAGTTTTTATTCCTTTCCAATTCCTTCAGGAATTCAATTCCATTTACCATTCCATTCTTTTAATTTTTTTCTCCCGAACCAAATGCCCCTCATACTCTCTTTATAATTCAAGGGCCTTTAACACGCTAATAACTAGTAACATAGTAGGGATGGTCAAATCGGATTGAAATCGGAAAATTGGATCGAAATCGGATCGAACCGGGGAGAAAATTGGAACCGGAGTAATCGGATCGGAGTCGACGACGGGCCGGTTAAGGGTCACCATTTTGGTGAACCGAATCGAAAAAAGCCCGAAACCGAATAAAAATTCCTTGATTTTCAAGAGAACCGGATTGAAAAAGCCCGAAATCAGACCGAACCAGGGAGAAAACCGAAATCAAAATAATCGAACCGAAGTCAACAACAGACCGATTAAAGATCACCATTTTAACAAATCAAAATCAACAATTTTTGACCCAAAACCGAACTGGATCCGGTTTTGGCCATCCCTATCCCTAGGGGTCGTGTCGGGTTGAAACTCATACCGCAAAAAACGGTGCGTTTAGGACAAATTCAACTGAATTTGAGTACCCACTCGCGTCCGTTGATCCAGAAGCTTCTCTTTTTCTTATCAGTATATAAACTACCCTCCACCTGTCATTTCATTTCGTTTCAAGATAAATCGAGATAACCCATAACGAGTTAATCCATACCGATCGGACGATTCGTTAGATCAATTCCTTCAACTTGCTTCCGTCATCTGCGTGTCAAATCGTTCGGTGAGTTCTTAATTACGGTTAATATTTTTCCTAAATTTCTAATTTTGGATGATGTTTCAATTTTTGTTTTGATGAACATGGTGGTCGTTGTTGCTGTGTTGTTAGAAATATATTTCGTATAGATTTGTTTAAAATTTATTGGATAATTTGTTGATTTTTATTCTGATATGATGATCCGGATATTCCTGTGTTTCTGATTTGACTTTGAAGAATTCTGTTTAAAAAACTATTCGTGGTCTTCTGCTGCAGTGGCGAAGACAAAACTTTTAGAAATGGTATGATTGCTCCGGGAATGGATATTATAATTAGGGTATCCAAATTTATCATATACTCCTTATATAATAATAGTGTCAAAATAATATTTAAATGCTAAATTTATTTAAATTTAAGGGGTCATATTTATAAATCCACTAGAGCCAGCTCGTGTTCAAGGACACTTCAAAATGATGCCGCAAGAAAAGTGCTTATCAATCTTCCTCCACGTGGCAGGACTGTTCACCTGGCTCCTTAACCTGAAATCAGAACCCACGACTAGCCGGATGTGTCTCCGGCTTAGACCCTCGGGCATGAGAGTAAGTATTTGATGATTGGAGAGCTAAAATGTACTGAATAACAGAATTCTGATAACAAAATAGCAGTTACCTTTGCACCGTTGGTAGTGATGATGTATTTATAGTTGATGTAGGTGGTTTAATGACAGGGCTACATGAGCTCCGTGATTCTAGGGACAGTTACATGTAGTGTGAACGTGTCCTGGAATAGTCCCTGATTTGTAGGAAAGCAGTTATGGCAAGAGTTACTGTTTGTACGCCTGTAACCGTTAGGTCGATGTTTGCTTCAGCAGGTCGAGGTCGACACTTGTGTTTGGGTCGACCTGACTGTCGGGTAGAATTGGATCGTACCCGAAATATGACTGGGTCATAAGGTCGGACTAAGTTAGGTCGGGACTTAATAGGTCGGACAATGAACTTAGTCGACTGATGTGTGAGATGGACCTTGAGCCATGTAATGATTGGACCTAGCCCATAGAGAATATGGTGGCAATAATTGCTTGTGGATTGGGCTTTATTCGCTTGGCCCAGCTAGGTACTTTTGGTATGTTCAGTGGCTCCCAATTTTCAAGTTGACTTTGTCAACTAGGAAGTTAAGGAAATTTTTTGGTGAGAATTGTTGTGACTCGCAGGTCGCTACTCGCTCTGAAGTTGTAGTCGATCATAATGACGTGACACAATCTTGGAACGTCGAATGTTTGGACGGTCTGATCTGGGAGAGCGCCGTTTTTCGCAATGATTACTGTTTTGACGTTTGAGAGTCCGCCTTGGAATCTGTTTCCGCCATTAATTAGGAAAATAAATTTTTTGAATTTCTCTTTTCCCCTTCCAATTCCGGAAAATATATATAACAGAATCCTTCTCCATTTACAACTTTTACCTTCTCTGATTCCTTGAATTCCGGTGAAAACAACGAAAGGGCAATCGGATAAATCACAGCTTTCTTCTCCGTCTGTAATCTTTCTTCACTCGAGCTAATTAAGGTATTCCTCTTGCCTCTCAATATTAGGGTTTTATTTTCGTAATTTCTTCAATTCCGCCATGGCTAGGACCTTTAGCATCGATCCTGGAGCTTGGTATGGATATTGTAGTGTCAACTGTAGGGTTTATAAACACTTAAATGGAGAGTGGAGAGAGATGACTATGGAGGAGTGCACCTCAATTTTGACCTGTTGGGGCTTGCGTTTTACGGAGTTGACCTTGCTCGTGGGAGAGAACTTAGGTATCTTAGGAACGAATGACCCAAGGGTGGTGTTGTTTTTTTTTTTAATTTTTTTTTAAAAGGTCAAAATGGGAAAGAGATAAAGTCATTTTTTTAAAAATATTTTGAAGGTGTCAAAATTGACATTCTCCAAAATCAAAGGGTTCAAATAACCCTTTACTTGTCTTTGCCGATGCTTGTGGCCTTAATTGTCATGCAGATTCTTAAATAGAAATATGTATTTTGATCTGTTTCACGATGATATGCGTTTGTCGATATTTATGCTGTTGTTTATCCAAGATGAATGATCCTTATGTTTTAAGTTGTGGTTATCTTACTCATTTCTGTATGGTTTATTACCACGCTGAAGGTTTTGCTAGTTAACAAATAATTTAATTGATTCCTAATTTTTTTCATTATATTTTACTGATTTTCAGATGTCTTACTCCAGGAGGTCAAGGTATGACGTAGTATTAGTTCTAGGCCTCATTCAGTATTAAATACTGTAATATCTTGATAATGTAAATTGCTCACATTTTTTTTTTTTTTGATGTTAGTTATTCCCCCTCCCCTTCACCCCGCAAGCGCCACTACAGATCTGTCTCAAGGTCCAGGTCGATGTCCAGGAGTCGGTGAGTGTTACTTAATCATTTTGTCCAATTATTTTGGTTTTCCTGCACACCCTGGAATTGTGCTTGCCTACAGTTTGTTTTACTAAAGTTCCTGATTTGGTAAATGGCATATTCAGGAGCTGTGATTCAAGTGATGTTGAAAATCCTGGAAATAACCTGTATGTGACAGGGTTATCACCCCGAATCTCGAAGAGAGATATTGAGAAGCATTTCTCAGCTGAGGGAAAGGTAATGCCAGAAGCTCTTTGCCTTAAATTACTTGATTGTACAAAGTTGGTATTAGAGGAGTAACATATCCCTTTGCAAAGTTTAATGGTTGCATCTTGTATATTTTCTTGTAAAATGGTGTTTTCGGCGCTTGCTAACAAAAAACTTGCGTTGTCAGGTTGAAGATGTTCACCTTGTGGTTGACCCATGGACCAGAGAATCCCGTGGATTTGGATTTGTAACAATGTCCAACGTTGAAGAGGCTAATAGTTGCATCAAGTACTTGGATGGTTCTGTTCTTGAAGGGCGTGTCATCACGGTGGAGAAGGTATACTATTTCTGTATATCTCTTTTGTTAATTTTTTTTTTTGTTCTTGCGAACTGAATATCATTTACAGTTCATTATCTAGTAATATGAGTTTGAAACTCGTTTGCCTCTTTTCGCGTGAAGTTTTGTTTAGCTGCAGGTAGCTGTGTGTAGCAGCTCTTCACCAAAGTCAAAATTAACAAATCAAATCAAACTCAAGCAAAATTCAGACTAAACCCAGAGGGTTGTATGCCCTGCGTTCCTCTACTTTTCTTGCACTTTAGCATTGCATTATTCACATCCGTATAACGGAAGCATTGTTGGCTTTATCTACCATATTATTATCCAAGGATACCAGATTTCGTGATCTCATGCTAATGTTTATTCCTGCAGGCACGCAGGCGGAGGGGTAGAACACCAACTCCAGGAAGATACCTTGGGCTTAAGACTGCCCGTGGTAAGTTGGGTCATGTTTGTACAATTGGACTTGAGTTATCTGAGTTTTGTTCTACCATGTCTCTAATTTTCCATTTTCATCTTATAGCACGTCGCCGTCGATCTCCGAGCTACTCACCCTACTCCAGGAGCCGTTCTTGGAGTTCTCCTGAAAGGGACAGGAACAGGAGCAGGAGCAGGTCATACTCCCCTTACTACAGCCGGGGTCGTAGATCCTACAGTCGTGGACAGTCATACTCAAGGTCTACCTCACCCTACAGCAGATCACCAGTGAGCAGGCGGTCTTATACCCCTGATACTCGTTACTACAGAAGGAGCTGGGCCAGATCCTACAGAAGCAGCAGACGCGATCGATCTGTTTCTCGAAGCATCTCTCCCAGCCCGAGGAGGTATTTCCGGAGAAGAAGCTACTCTCGTAGTATATCTCCGATTTGCTCATACAGGAGGAGAAGTTATTCTCGTAGTATCTCTCCGGTTCGTTCACACAGGAGAAGTTATTCTCCAAGTGTTTCCCCTCCAAGGAGGAGTTCAAGGAGGAGCTATTCCCGTAGTGTGTCACCTAGACCAAGGAGAAGTATGAGAAAGAGCATCTCTCGTGGTGGACGATCTTATAGGAGAGGGTACTCGAGGGATAGTTGTTCTTCGAGGAGCCGAAGTGCAAGCCCAAGTTCTAGGTTGGTGTCTAGGTCTGATACTCCAAGGTCTACTTCCCCTTCACCTTCTCCTTCTCGATAGATGGGCCCAGGGTTTATGTTGACATCAGGAATGTGATTGTTGTTTATGGACGTTTTGTTATGAGTTGCTTTGTACTAGTTATTACTGTTATGTAGAAGCTTGTGTTCCTTCCTTCCAGACTAGATACTCTGTAATTTTAAGGCTTTTGTTTCCTCTTTACTTACAGAGTAAGTGGGTGTTTTTGACAGGTTAGTGGCGAAAAGAAAAGAAAAAAAAAAAAATAAAACAAGCCACAGTAAACAAGTTTATATAACTCCACAAAAGGGAGTACACAGTAAATATGAATGATATAACGGTTAAAATGAATGGCAATGCAAGGGGAAAAAGGTTTTCAAAAATATGGATAAAATAAATAAATAAGGAAGTTTACAAAAATAGACAAGGATTCAAAGTGAGCAAACCACATTTTATTGAGGTAATGATATTTTATTGACATTTTTATTGGTCATATTTCTAATTAATTAAAAATGTTTAACGTAAACATGCACATTGCATCAACACAATACAATACAGATCTTTTTGTCAATCAAATTTTTTTAAATTTAGCATTACCCTAAAATGAATGTGGATTGAGTATAATCAACAATGGCCGCAAACATATAAACCATGAATACAAATTTACTTTTTAAATACATATACACAATTCTTAGATTTATCAAATAACCTGCCTAGCTGGGTGGTTTTTTTTTTTTTTCTTTTCTTTTTGTTAAAATAACATTGAACAAAGCATTTTTGGTAATAACACAACAGTGATCGATTTTGCCTTTCCAGCACAACAGCCTGTACACACAAAAATATACATATTCTCGCAGAAAAGAATGATACAAAAGAGTGACAACTAACAAATAATCAATCATACACACTTGTGTTTAGTATACACCTATACCTGGAATCTTAGATCCCTTACGCAGAACGAAATCTATAGGTTTCACTATCTTCGTCAATTCCAAAAAACTCGTGACGATTCTTTTTAGCATCTATTGGAGGTACTTGTGCAGAGTAGGTTGGAGCAGCAGGATTAGGGAGACATAACTCGTTGTAATCTTTTCTGATTCTCCATAAAATCTCGGCACATTTCTTCATTGTTGGTCTCATTTGTCTTGTAGGTGCTATGCATTGTCGAGCCAGTTTGAGTATTTTCTCCACCGCGAAAAGAGATGCAGGATTCCTTCTAAGTTTTTGATCCATTGCTAGTACCACCTCTCCCCCTTTTAGTCGATGCATTGCCTGCACACATTATGATTTTTTTTTTTATCAATGGGTCGTCAAAATGTCGTATTGTACAGCATTTTTAAATTAAAAAAAAAAAAGGGTTGCAGAGCTGTTAATTAGCGGAGCAAGACTAAGTTCAAGATGAGACTCTGCTTGAGTCGTGTTGTGTTCAGGTCTGGTTCATACACAAGTTTAGTCTCGCGGTATACATGACTTTAACCAAGAATGCCTATAGAGTTTTATGTTCACTTTTGGTGAGTTCAAGCATTTTTTACTTGAGTTTGAGTAAAGAAATTGTTCAGAGATATTGCATGTGCTTGCAGGGCGGGCACTATGGTTTTGTAGTCCCCAGGGTGATGCTAAATGATAGGCCCTGACGGCTTTCTATCTTTGAGTTCGGAAAAAAAAAAAAAAATTATATATATATATATATATATATATATATATATATATATATATATATATATATATATATATAATTATATATATGGTGCCATATGATTTGAATCTATGATATATGTATAGAATATAGATAAAAAGTAAGTGAGACGCTAATGTTTTGAAATATATGATGTATACATCAATAAATAAATATTTGGGGCCCTAATATTTAAGTATATTGTATAATATATATGTAGATATACATATATAACAATAATAATATATAGGTAAATATGATACTTTAGAATTTAATTCTATGATCTCAAGATCAAATTTATTTTGGGACTAAGGCTTTGTTGTTGTATCTCTAGATCAAATACACGAGGCATTTTAAGTTTGTATACATACATATATACATCATGATAAAATATTTTGAGGCACTGTAAGCTAAAAATCATGATTTCATGCTCCCGACATTCAAACCATGTACCTCTATTGCTGTTTAAGGCATGCTTACCATCTTAACAATGCTTCAACTGTTTAGGAATCTTGCACTTTTAATTTTTATTTAAAAGAATACAGGTGATGTAAATAATGGTGGACCTAAAGTTAGACCCCAGCTGGACAAGGGCCCTGGGCCATCGCCCAGCCTGCACCTCTATGGGTCGTCCCTGTGTGCTTGGTGCCTCAGACAAGGGACATGGTCATGAGACCGAGACATCAATCTTTATCCCACAACAGCTGTCTTAAGAAATAGCATTTTCCGAAGGTGAAAAAGTGACCAATCTTACAACGACAAAAAAAGTGTTCATAGCGGAAGTTTTTTTTTTTTTTTTGTTAGACTTAGACCCACTTAGAAAAACATATCGGCGTGACTAAAACTGAATCTGAGAGGTATCATATGGCTGATGCCTAAAGTATTGGAGGCGGAACAACCCACAGTATATGCTTAATAGGTTTTACCATAGAGAGACGTTTATTTTTGCAATTTCAATGGCATGAAATACTAACCCATCTTGTGGTAACTCTGTCATTTTGAGGTCTATTTGGTTCAATTGGCTGTCTTCCAGTCACTAGCTCCACAAGCAATACCCCAAAGGAGTAAACATCACTCTTCTCAGTAAGTTGGTAGGTCTTAAGGTATTCAGGATCCAAGTAGCCTGCCGTTCCTTTGACTTGTGTCGAGATATGAGTTGCATCTGAATCTTCCACAGCCATGCGGGCAAATCCAAAGTCAGCCACTTTGGCACGGAATTTCTCAGTGATGAGGATGTTTGATGCTTTTATATCTCTATGTATTACCGGAGTCTCTAAAAACAAAAGAGAAGAAAATATTAGATTTATGAATATTTCATGCACTACTGGTGAGTAGTGACTGAAGTAATACCTGCATATGTGTGCAGATAGGTAACTGCGTGAGCTACATCAATTGCTATGTCCAGACGTTCTCCAATTTCTAGCTCGTTTCCATGGACACCTGAAGCAAAATTGCAACCATGTGAATCTAATTCATGAAAACAAATGTAGGGCAATTTGCAATTCGGTAACCTGTGTTTTGGTTACTTTTGCAATTTGGTTCCCAAGATTGAAAAAATTGCAGCCCGATTCCGAACATATACAGTTTGTTGCAAATTGAAGTAAAAGTTGCACCCCAATTCCTAACATTTACATTTTGTTGCAATTTGGTAACCTGTATTTTTGTAAAAAATCGGGCAATTCACAATTTTGTTACCAAAGTTTGTATGACCTTCGCAATTTGGTTCCCGACATTGAAAATTGGACAATCCGATTCCTGACTTTGTCATTTTCATGCAAATTGATAAAAAAACTAACTTTTTGTTAGATTTTTGACGGAGAAGGTGGCATGTGCCATACACATGACTTTTTAAGGGGGCATCTAGGTCAATTCATAGGGGAAAATGCTTTTCAATATCCTTAAAGGTATTTAACATAATATGAAGGCTAAAATGCAAAACATTATTTACATAATCCCCCTCCATCTTCTCCCTCAATTTCAAAATCCCTCCTCTACCCCCTGCCTCACCTTGCACCATAACTCTCCCATTTCCCACGCCACACACACGCCTCCCGACTTGATTTGATTGTGTTTGCCGGAGAAGGGAAATAGAGCCTAAGCGAGAGATATGAAACCCTAAACGAGATTGTTAAGTGTTCGAACTTTGCTAAAACATCGCATAGCTGCGAAGAGTGAACAAAACTGCTTGTTTTGTGGCAGGTCCGTTGATTTGGCCGCAAGGAAAGATGAACAGAGTAGGAGAGAGGTTGGCGATGGCGTTTTCTTCGTCGACAGTTAACACTCTCGGTTGTACGAAGATGGTGTTTTACGTTGCATATGGCTCAGATCTAGGCCAAAAGAGACGCTTGCGGAGAACAACGTTGTCGATTCTGTTACAATCGGTCGGTCAAGGATGGTGTGTAACCTAGGGTTTCAGTGGATCTGGCTCAGATCAAGGTAGAAAGAAGACACTGGAGTTGAGAGAGATGGAAGATCAGAGCCGCCGCTGAGGCAGCGAGGGAGAGAAGAAAAGCCGACTGCCGGAGACGGAGAAGAATGGTACTCATGTGGGTGGCGAGGAGGTGGTGGGCCGCCGGAGTTAAAGAGTGTTTGGAGAGAGAGAGAGAGCGAGAGAGAGAGCGAGCGTGTGTTTTAGAGAGGGGAAGAGATAAAATGATTGGGGAGCTAAATGACGAATGTGCCCCTAAGAACGTCATGTGTATGACACATGACACCTTCTCCGCCTAAAATCTAACATAAAGTTAGTGTTTGTATCAATTTGCAACAAAATGACAAACTGAGAAATCGAATTGTCCAATTTTCAATGTCGGGAGCCAAATTGCGAATGTCATACAAATTCAGGTAACCAAATTGCGAATTGCCCTAAAAAATTTAACACTGTTAGGAACCGAGTTGCAATTTTTTCAATCTCGGGAACAGAATTGCAAAATCGACAAAAACACAGGTTATCAAATTGCAATTGGCTCAAAAAATGTGTACAAAAACTGAGATTTATATGTTTTGTTATTTACCATCTAAATGCTCTCGAAGATTTCCATTCGCAATGTACTCAACCAATATAATTCGCTCATCTCCATGCTCCACATATCCAAGAAACTTTACCAAATTCAGATGCTCAATCTTCGATAAGGTAAGAATTTCATTTTTGAACTCAGTTGATGAGCCTCGATCAGAATTGTTCTGCCAAAGATTCTTAAGATCAGTTTGCACTTACAAGCTCAATAATAATTTTATTTTATAGGAGAGAAGAAAAGATCACATAAGTAACTTTATTTATGATCATTCTTCAAATTTAAATGCTTTCAATATTTCATTTGGTCCAACTTTATGGCCATATGAATATTTTATATGTATGTTTTTATTGGTCATGGTAACAAATATTTTCAGTCATGGTAAGTATAGATTCATAGTTTATCTTCAACATTGTTTACCTTTTTTGCCCGTTTTACAGCAATGAGAGACCCATTCTTCAATTTTCCCTTGTATACAGTACCAAACCCTCCATCCCCAATTATATTTGCTGAAGAGAAGTTTCCTGTTGCTTTATAAATTTCTTCAAAGGAAAAATCAGCCGCCCCATCCTGTCCAACTGTGGCTTTGGAAGATCTCGAGGATCCAGAGTACTTGAATTGGCCATTGCTTGCGGAGGAATTTGTTGAATCTGCAAAACACGGACAGGACTGATTAGTATAAACAACCCCAGCAGAACAGCATCAGTGAGTACTTTATGGTGGAGCAGTTTGTCATTTTCCCAGTTTCTTTGGTAAGTCACATTTATAAAAGCCAGGACCTCATGGATACACCAACTAGGGGGTTTACTTTGCAGCCATCATCAATCTCTTTCCCTAATTATTTGCAAACCTTCTCTATGGCTAAAATCTTTCATATAATCCTATTCCCTTTCTGGGATTCTAATATGTTGTATCAGTTTCCTGTAAAGATTGAACTCATGTTTTTAAGACATTTCTTGATTGAATTAAATTAGATGAACAAGACTGTTTGGATCTTAAAGGATAGACAACTTCAGACCTTAGAGATACTGTTCGGACCAAGATTTTGATTTATCAAGCTTGAAAATCTAATTTCATTAATTGTAGACGGGCACAATTCCTCCATATACTAGTTAAGCCCTACCACCAAAATCCTTCAGTTCACTGTACAATTCAATCAATGTTTGTGGGTCCGACTAACATGTTCCCTTTAAGGCACTTGTCAATTATCCACGTTTAGCAACTTTTTGCATTTCTTTGTGAAGGATGACAAAATTTAGTGCTATGTCTGAAGAGCAGTGAAATCCAACAGAATAATGGAGTCTAGGGATGGGAGGGTTCCACACCAACCCAAATATAAGAAAGCTTTAGCTGGATTTTGACAATCCAACAGGCAAATATTTTCCCTTTCATAGACACCCACGAAAATGAAGATTCTTTTACGTGAATTTCTAATGTCCTACATAAGTGCAGCTAGAATCCAGGGGAGGTAATCATCACTAGATGGCAGCTTGATGAATTTTTGGAAGTTATTTCCTATGCATAAGGCGTAAGTGTCTACAAGCTTCACAAATTGCAAGAGCTCTGCAGAAACCCACTGAATTGCAAAAAGGAGCAGTTTCTCAAATCAAAAACAGTTTCCATTCATCTTTTGCAATATTACTACCTGTAGCTTGCAGCAATCCCATGTAAGCTCCACTGAAGTTGAGCACTTGAACTTAATCATCAATTGAGAGGGAGACAAATCTTGTCCAAATATAACACCATTAGGGATTATAGAGGTTAAGCAGAACTCTCCATTTCTCCATTGACTGCAGAGTATTCTCTAAGTGCTCATTTGGTACAAGAGAATCGTGATTCCTTTCCATGATAATTACACTACATGGTATGAGGTTTGTACTAAACCGCCGTGGAATGTAATGACCATTGATGCATACCAAACTAGCGCTAGGTGCACTTGCAGCTTGGATCTCAATAGCAATTGGGGCTTTCATTTTGAGATATAGCACCATTTCTGGCTTTTCACACAACCCAATCAGTCTCCTTCATTAAAATCTTAACTAACAGCATAACATACTCTCCGACATACATTAACACAATTTTTGGCATTGAAATTCGCACGAGTAATGGCATTGGAAAGCATAACAAATGTGAACGATGGCAAAACTTTCAAAAATAATGACGCTTAACATGTGACCTAATGACAAACTTTTTAAGCATCCATCTTTAGAATCACTTTGCACTGGAAACGACAACAACATGAAGTAACATCAAAAGTTTCTAAAACAAGGATGCTTCACATGTGAATTTTGATCTTCAACTACATGTTTTCCTTTGAGCGACAAAGTACTAATCATTCCAACAATTATAGTTAAACTTATCCTTCAAAATGACCTTAAATGGATACTTACAGTAATCCAATTGAAATAGAACTTCTTGATTTCAATTCATTTACTCTTAAATGAACAATATTCGATCATATCACAATCAAAACAGATCAATATTAACCACAAACAGCACAAATTACTTAATCACGAAAGATGAAAGTACAATATATAACTTACAAGATAACGTTTCCCTAGGTTGTTGAGTGTGCGGTTGAATTTCATCAGGTTTACCGCCGTTGCAGGTAAATATAGCTTTGATTAAATCAACAAATGAACCGTTCTTATTCGTCTTCTTCTCTTCCATCTCCTCTTGATGATTTCTGAAGCTGTAATTGCTGTAAATTCTTCCATGTCTGGGAGTGGAACAGGAGCTGGAACTGGAATTAAGATTCCGGACTTGACCAGGGCGGATTGCCGGAGATTTGGCCGATGATTGCTTCTTCATATGCAACAACAGGCGGCCCTGATTCACATAATTTGTTGAATTTTTGGTGTAAAAAGTCAAATCAATTCAACCGGAGAATACGATTCAATGATTCAGTTCAAGAAAACAGGGGTAATATAAAAGGATTTTAGGGTTTGAAGGGAGACCAATTCCAGCTTAGATTAGAACAAGCTAATGTGCCTGCAGTTCTACTAGAGATGATTGGCTATTTTGGTTGAAAATTATTTTTAGGGAATTATTAATTGAAATTAATTGAAAATGTCAAGTGGGCTTGTTTGAGTGCCTGCCATCATAAATGTTTGTTTTAAATTCCGATTGCAACTTTGGCCTAATAGCCCCCCACCCCCACCCCCACCCCCGTCACCATTGTTTCTTTTTCAAACAGATAATATATATGAACATAAAACCAAACACAACTAGCATTTTACAAAAGCTGTACAAGCTCCAAAGTAACCGTACGAGGCTTATAGTTTATTTGAATATTCCCTAAGTCCCTTGATAATATACTCCCTTCATTCCCTAACAAGCGACACACTTTGTCATTTTCGTGTCCACCGATAAATCTCACACTTTCTAAAATGGAAAAGAATCTTTAATATTTCCTCCACTCATTCTCTCTCCTACATTATTATAATACTCACAACACCATTATAATTTACTATTCTCTTCACTAATTCTCTCTCCTACTCAACTATCTACACTCACAACACATCAACCTTTTTACTTTTTCCTTAATTCCCGTGCGGAACAGTAACTGCGTCGCTTGTTATGGAACGGAGGGAGTATAAACTTTCTTTTTTGGGCGTCCCACAATAATATATAATTTCCTAAAATGGAAAGGAATCTTTACTATTCCCTCCACTCATACTCTCTCCTACATTATTTTAATACTCACATCACCATTATAATTTACTATTCTCTCCACTCATTCTCTCTCCTATTTTATTTTCACACTCACAACACTTTCAATATAATACTTCCTCCTTAACCATCAGGACTTGACCTGATGGCCAGAGCACTGGGACACCAACACGGAGGTCCTGGGTTCGACTCCCCTCAGTGGTTAGAGTGGATGATTATCTCTCCCTAGTTAATATTAGGCACCTCTGGGGGGGAAATTTTAAGGGAATTTCTAGTGAATTGAGTGACTTATTAGTAAATTGACTTAAAAAGGCTTGGTTGTGAATTGACTTAAAAAAAGGCTAAAGGTGGGCAAGCCTCAAAAAAAAAAAAAAAAAAAAACTTCCTCCTTAATTCCCGTGAAAAACTAAAAATCTATAAAATGTTGGGACGGAGGGAGTATATCCTAACAAACTATTTACAATATAAAAGGTGGAGCACTAACAAACTATTTACAACATAGGTGGATCGCTAACAAGAGATATCAAATTTAGGAAATCATGGAAAGCTGCAACTTTAGCCAAAACGTCTGTCACCTCATTAGCTTTCTTGAAAGCAAAAAAGATCCAAAGCCTCTCAAAAACCCAAAAAGATGTTAGCAATCCGTCACCAAACTAGAAAGCTGGGGAGGGGTCTGCGTGATCCTACATAACATAGTAAAAGTCACCTGAGATTCAGTTTCAACCTAGAGTAATTTAATGTTATTGTCCAAAGCTAAAATAAGACTGTTGCGAATAGTCCAAAGCTCTGCAATCATATCATTGTATGTCCTATACTTTGAGAATACCCACATACACACATTTCAAGGTGATTGCAAATGATACCTCCTATTCCTGCAGCACCAAGATTTCCCTTAGAAGCGCCATTTGTGTTAATCTTGAAGTTGGTGTACGGTGAAGGTTGCCAAGATATGTTGATTAGAAAAGTGGGTGGAGCTTTGGTTTTGAGGCGAGCATGTAGAAGTAAGAAATGCGTTGTAGGCAAGTTGTAGCTGTTAAAGGATTGTGGTTGGGAAAATAGGAATTTGTTTAAAAAAAAAGAAATTGTTCCAACAATTTCATATAAATCAGTAACTTATGATCATTCTGCCCCCTGATTCTGGAGTGCACACCATTGTTTCTGAAAAATGTTATTTCCTTTGGTCCTATTATTTTGGAGGGTTTATTTATTTATTTTGAAAGAAAAATAAATTGAATATTTCCTCCATTGCATAATATTTGTATTGGAATAAATGTATTAATAATAGAATATACTCTCTCCGTCCCACAACAAGTGACACACTTTGCCATTTTGGATGTCCCACTGATAAGTCACACTTCCTAAAATGGCAAAGAATCTTTACTATTTCCTCCACTCATTCTCTCTCCTACATTATTTTAATACTCACAACACCATTATAATTTACTATTCTCTTCACTCATTCTCTCTCCTACTCAACTATCTACACTCACAACACATCAACCTTTTCACTTTTTCCTTAATTCCTGTGCGAAACAGTAACTGTGTCACTTATTGTGGGACGGAAGGAGTAACTCTTTTGATAGGCTTTTTTTTTAATCTAACCTTAATTCTCTGGCTGCAACTGCAAGTTGCCTGGCTGTTGATCGGCCAACCCTTGAGGGAAAGAATTTTGTTGGAGCCTATGTGTGGTTGTTGATTTAAATGCTAACAAGGAGGCCCATCTCTCTTCTTTGAGCCCAACTGCATTACACCTGTCTTTTTTAAGATAGAGAAGCAAAAGTTAATTTGATTGGGGAAAATTTTGGCAAGCTCAAAGTTCATCGGCTCCTAACTCACACCTAGGGCTGTACAAAAAATTCGAGGAACCGGACCGGACCAGTAGAACCGGACTGGACCAGTAAAAACCGGACCGAAAAAATAGTATTGGTCCGGTCCTGGTTCCAAATTTTTATGGAACCGATTATTTGGTCCGGTCCTGGTTTTGAAAAAAATATACGCGGTCTCCTGGACCAGGACCGGACCGAGAATATTATATATATATATATATATATATATATATATATATATATATATATATATATATATATATATATATATATATATATATATATATATATATATATATATATATTACCTTTTATAGGCATTTACCCCAATACGGCAATACACATACCCACTAACTATCCACCCGTCTCTCCAGCAAAACCAAAACCAAAACACCTGATGTTGCATAAGCATGTATACCAAAACACCTTATGTTCCTAGATCCTTGAGTTATTATAGTGTGATTAGTTATTATAGTGTGATTATAATGATTAAATGGTTCATAGCTCTCTTTTCCTCTGTTCATAATCGCCACAACTCCCCTCCTTTTGAGTTGTATTTATCTTTATTCATTTTGTTCATTTAGTAAAAGAAAAGTAATACTCTCTCCGTCCCAAAATGTCCAAAAAAATTCATATTTACTCTAATTGTTGATTTTGTTCAACTATTTGGTTTTTAAATATGCTTGCTTGTAGATTTTGTTATTGTAAAAAATTATATTATATTGTAATTTGTAGATGGAACCAGGACTCTAACCGGACCATTGGAACCGGACCGGTCCTATAATGTAATGGTCTGGTCCTGGTCCTAAATTTTTACAGAACCGAAGTATTTGGTCCGATCCTGATTTTCTAAAATTTTGCCAAAAACCGGACCAACCCGGACCGTGAACACCCCTACTCACACCCCTCAAAGCTCGTCGCTCCAATCTTAATTATTTTAATGGTTCATATCAAACTAATCTTCCGGTTACTTTGACTACCCGAGATAAATGTGATTTGAGCCGGAAGACTATCACTTGGATGTAATACTATTTGTATTTGCAGAAGCTCGCCTTTCGGAGAGATGGTGGGAGGTGTGGATGTATCGTCATGAGCATCAAGGATGGATAGTCACTTTTTTTTACGACTACTATGATTAAGAAGATGAATTTATCCCGATTTAAAAAAGAAATGATAAGAATGTGTCTAAGATCGGATTGAATGACCGATAATCTAGAAGACACCGAGGATTGTTTCATTTTTTGTTTTATTTCTTTGTCTTGTTCAGTTTTTTTTTTTTTTGGGTGATGGTTTTGGTCTAATCCCCTATCATACTTTATTTTTCATATTTTAATGAAATTAGGGGCCTCTTTGAAAACCTTACACTTAAAAAATAAATTAAAAAAATATACAATAATTTCTATATACAATTGACTTAAAAAAGTAATATTGTATGACAAAATAATATTTGAGGGATAGATAATGCAAATTTCAAAGAAGGTCGTTAATGTTTCACACCCCACCACCACCTCCTCCTCCTCCTCCTCCTCCTCCTCCTCCTCTTCCAACATTTCCGGCGACACATCCGGTAGTCGTAGAGATCTCTCTGGCATTTTCGTTATTGTCTTCGCTGCTCTCTTCCTCTCGCTCGATCTAGATCTAGATGTAGATCTTGATCCATCACCGCCCTTCTTCCTACTCTCTCTTCGCCTCATTCTTCTCCCTTTTTATATAAAAATTAAAGAAGCATTGAAAAAAAATGGATGTAACATTTTTATTGAATATGTAACACGTATATTTTTGGATGATTTGTTCTTAGTGGCTTGTTTTTGATTTGTGATTTTGAAATTGGTTTTGGTTTAATGGTGGTGAGACGGTGGTGCTATGGCTATGTGGGCAATTGGATTTATTAGTGGTGGTGGTGTTGTTGGTCAGTGGATGGCGGTGGTTATGGTGGCTGCAGAGGAATGTGGTGGTGGGTGGAGATATTGTTACATACTTCGCATGAGTTTGAGGTTGAAGATGAAGGAATTCATTATTTTGACCCTTTCTTTTATACTCCCTCCTTCCCGACCGACTTAGAATTTTTTGAAATGGCACGGAATTAAGAAAAAGGTAAATATTGTGAGTGTAATTTAAAAATAGGAGAGAGAATGAGTGGAGGGAATAGTAAATTATAATGGTGTTGTGAGTATTAAAATAATGTAGGAGAGAGAATGAGTGGAGAGAATAGTGATTTAAGGTTTCCATTTTGGGCCGTTCTAAATCGGGTGGGACGCCCAAAATGGCAAAAAGTCCTAAGTCGGCCGGGGCGGAGGGAGTATGTAATTGACATTTGACTTAAATAACTATTATTGTATAACAAAATAATATTTGAGGGATGGATACTGCAATTTTCAAAGAAGGTTGTTAAGTTTTTCGTTCTTCATGTTAGCTTCCGTCCAATTTTGTTAACGACCATCCATTTTTGACCTAGATCGCCACAATGTGTAAACAATATGGACTAAATTGCCAAAAATGAAACTTTGGACCCACATTGCAACTCTTGTAAAACTTAAGGGTACTAATGTGTCATTTGCCCTAATATCTCACACAAGTAAAGAAAATGACCTAATCAATTGCTTCAAAATTAACCCTATCCCCTGTCCAGTAAATGTTCCAGACCAGACAAACAAAAGGGATCTAATTGTAGAACCCACAACCTCTCCTTCTCTATTCATCAAATCAATGATCTGCAATAATCTCCAGTTTCCTTTCTATTTTAGTTACTATTATAATATAGATTTTACAACAACACAATTATTTTTAATCCCAATCTATTGAGATTACAAATAATTATGTTGTTGATATTTTTTCCTTTTGTTATATAATAAATTCTCTCATTCGTTGAGAGTCGTTTTCTCTCTTTCGTTGAGAGTATATGTGTATTTGTTTGTTTGTTGTTTTGTTAATTTTGCAGTTGCGACGAATCTCGTATTCTCTCACAACAAATAGAATGTCATTGTTCTTACTACACAAAGATGTTTTGTAAATTTTTAGATGATTGGTGGACGTTTTCTCGTCAACCCGAATTTCCTTATATCAAGTGCTAAGCACAAAATATTATCCGAGGGGATTCATTAAATGCCGAATTGATGCAATGTTCAAGTTTTACTTGGAGTGCACCGAACGTCTCAAGATGTAGATAAAAATATCATTGTTGCAAGTTAAGAGATGAAACTTCAGTTGGCATTTGCGATGAGCATCCGACTTTTGTGGTGTCATCTCCTTTTTTAATTATGAATGAATTGATTTGTCGTTTTGCTAAAAAAAAAAATGTTCCAGACCAGAGCAACAGAAAAGTACATGAATGCTTTAATCAACAAAAGTCCCTGAAACGAACCAACTAATTCGACAAGGAACCAGTTCCGACTGTCCCCAAGAAACGTCCCTGCTGTATTTAACATACCTACGACAGCAAACAACAAACAACAAACAACAAACAACAAACAACAAACAACAAACAGCAAACAGCAAACAGCAAACAACAAAAACAACAAAAACAACAATAAAGCTTTTTATCCCTATAATCGTGGTAGTCTATGATGAAATTCAGGCCTGATTTTGATTTCAATAAGCAACAGAAAGCTGCACTGTCAAATTTTGCTGCTGCGTTTACCGAATAATGAATGACGACCTTCAGCAACAATCTCTCCTGTCACCTTGTTTCTAAGAAGAACAAGAGTTCCAGAATAACCCCCTCTTTGACCTAAAACCTTTGCCGTAATCTCCATCTCATCCTGCCAATCGTCATGCCAAAAGTTGCAAGATATTGACCTAATAAGCTCAATGTATCTAAGCATCATAACCAAAAAATAGAGCAACGGAATATATCCAAGCCAACAACATGCCCATAAAGTTAACAATTGCATCAGAAAGGGTTATCCATCCTTACAAAATAGAAGCTGACCCAGTTGGCAATTTTTAACATATTTTCAGCTAGGAATAAGACTGTACTATGTCAAACAATCAAAACACTTGCTCCCTCCATCCCATGTACCATTTCTATTTGTGTTTGGACACGGAGATTAAGAAAAAGTGTGAGTGGCGTAAGTGTTGTGAGTATGAAAAGTGAGGCATGAGAGAGAATGAGTGGAAGAAATAGTAAGTTGATTGATGTTGTGTATAAAAGTAAAGTAGCAGAGAGAATGAGTGGAATAATGTCAATATTTTATTAATACAGGATGTCTATTTTAGGATATAGAAATGGTATAGGACGGCCAAAACGGACTAATAGAAATGGTATATGGGACGACGGAGGGAGTATGTTCGAGTACTGCCATATATGGCAACTGAAACTTTGATTGCAGGATTAGTTCAAGCTAGGCAAAACCCATAATTTGATCACTTAAAGAACACATGTTATTCAAATTTACTCATTGATGTTTTTAATTTTGCAATATTCTCATCCAAGTACTTCCTCCTCCCGATTTAATGTTTTTAGTTTGACTTGGCAGTGGGATTAAGAAAAAATAAATGGTGTGAGTATGAAAAATAAAGTAGGAGAGAGAAAGTGGGTAGGGAGTTTTTGTTGTGAGAATGACAAATGGGTTCCATTGTCCATTTTAGGTAATAAAGCAACTAAGAAACTTAAACTAAGAACCTTAAACTGAGATAGACTAAAAAGGAAAGTAACAACCTTAAACCGGGACGGAGGAATTACCATTATTTTTTTTTGCAATGTTCTCACTCCATTAATGGTGCCGTCAAAATTTTAACGAACTTAGGTCACATAATGACATATGAATGACGCTCATTAAAACATGAAGGGTTTGTCAATATAGTTAACTTATATTTAACGAAGGAATTTAGGATACCAAGTGGTCAATATATCCTTGACTTTGAAATGTCAAATGACAATTATACCCATCTCTCCATATTACACCTACCAAAAGAACAAGTCCATCCGGTCATTTCACATCTTCTTCCTCGTCTCTCCCCTTGAAAATCTCTATCACATACTCCACCATTTTCCTCCACCGCTATATTTCTCCATCGCTACTACGACAACTTTTCCATTCACATCTCCGAATCATCTCTCCCTCTAACGATTTCATCAATTTCCCAACTAGTGTCTTCGACCCACTGAATCGGAAAGAACACCCACCTATTACTTGGAGTTATTTCTTTCAATTTTCGGATCACAACAGTTAGTTGAAAAAGGAATTTCACGTTGAGGATTGTTTTTGGTGAAAATTTTGTAAGTTGCATGCATTTGAAATGGGATAATTTCTTATGGTTTGGAGACCACCATTGAAGCTCTGTGCTTTGGTTGAAAATTTCTTGTTTGGGCTTTGATTTTGGTGTTTAAAGTTGGAAATTTCGTAATAATGGGGGCCGTTCAGGGTTTTAGCCGGAGTGGTGGTGATGGAGTTGGAAATTTCTTAAGTTCTTAATTTTGTGGAATCCTTTGTTGTGGGTTATGAGATGCCTCCTCATGGCCATTAATTGGCAAGTGCAGGGGTCTCACACACACTCACACTCTCTCTCTCTCTCTCTCACACACAGAATTGTATTGAAAAGATTTTTTTTTTTTATTTTTCAAAATTAAAATTAAAGAAGCTCGTTAGATTTATGTCAACTCTATTGACAAACCCATTATATTTTAACGGGTGTTACTCACGTGCCATATGTGACCTGAATTCGTTAAAATTTTAACTGCACCATTAATGAAGTGAGGACATTGTAAAAAATGGTATTTGGATGAGGACATTGCAAAAGAAAAAATCAACAATGAGCACATTTGAAAAAACATGTGTTCTTAAATGACCAAAATATATGTTTTGCCTTCAAGCTAAGCACGTCGGAGGGTCACTTCGGTATGTTGTTAACATGATCCAATCACATAGTTGGGACACATGTTATTATAAGCCAATACATGAGTACACATCAAAGCACGGGTAAGATGTTAACAAGACCATTTGACTCGCATAGTTGGGACACAGGTGATATTATAAGCTAAAACATGAGTACATTTCAAAGCACGGGTAAGTTGTTAACAAGATCATTCAACTCACACTATTACATGGAGTTATTTCTTTCAATTTTTGGTTCACAATAGTTAGTCGAAAAGGAAATTTCACATTGAGGATTTTGGTGAAAATTTTGCAAGTTAAATGTATTGAACTGGGATATTTTCTTAGGGTTCGGAGACCACCATTGAGCTCTGTGCTTTGATTGAAAATTTCTAGTTTCGGCTTTGATTTTGGTGTTTAAAGTTGGAAATTTCGTATTAATGGGAGTGTTCAGGGTTTTAGTCAGAGTGGTGGTGATGGAGTTGGAAATTTCTTAAGTTCTTAGTTTTGTGGAATCCTTTGTCGTGGGTTATGGAGATGCCTGCTCATGGCTATTACTTTGGTAAGTGCAGGGGACACACACTCACACGCACCCCCCCCCCCTCAGAATTGTATTGAAAATATTTTTTTTTCTAAACTAAAATTAAAGAAGCTCGTTAGATTTATGTTAACTCTATTGACGAATCCATTATATATTAACGGGTGGTACTCACGTGCCATCATGTGGCCTGAATCCATTAAAGTTTTAACTGCACCATTAATGACGTGAGGACATTGTAAAAATGGTAGTTGGAGGACATTGCAAAAGAAAAAACATCAATGAGCACATTTGAAAAAACAGGTGTTCTTAAATGACCAAAATATACGTTTTGCCTTCAAGCTAAGTACGTTAGAGGGTCATTCTGGTATGTTGTTATTTGTTAACATGTTCAAATCATATAGTTGGGGCACATGTTATTATAAGCCAATACATGAGTACACTTCAAAGCACGGGTAAGTTGTTAACAAGAACATTCGACACACATAATTGAGACATGTGATATCATAAGCCAAAGCATCAACACACTACAAATCTATCGAGATGAGTAATATGTTTCACATCACCTTGTTTGACAAGATTATGGGACAATGTCAAAAACAAAACTTGCACTTCTGTGTGGACAAATATGTAGCTTGCTAGTTGGCTCGTTCATCGAATTAACCCAACTCAATGTTCACTACAAGCTTAAGCTAATAACAATCAAAGTGTAAGCAACCAATTACACGATTAAATTTCTTTGCTAACCAAGGTTATAACAAGTTTGCGGCCTAATCAAGCACAAGATTAATATTGAGAGATATGCTTAGGGCCCAAAAAGTCACAATCTTGCTAACAAAATCACATGTGACTGTTATTGATTGATTGGTATTAAAATTACTTAATGTTTTTGTTTGGGCCTAGACTAAATATCCAATTAAATACTACTCCCTCCGCCCCAAAATGAATGGCCAAAAAAATTCAAATTTGCTATTGATCAAGAGCAAATTCAAAAATAAAAAATAAAAATTGGTCATTCAATTTGGGAAGGAAGGAGTACAAGTTGTGATTTTGTGAACAAGATTTTAGTTCAAAATTATTATTTTAAAATAAGTGCAAAGGCTCAAAAAATGTGTAAATTCAAAGCTAAGTTGTAAAAAGCAATGGCTTACATTGAGCTTGGCAGTTGAAAGGTAAGAGATGGACATATCCACCGACACATTCATCGGAAGATCCTTAACATACACCACCGCACCACCAATTTCATCAATCAAGTTAGCAATTGCTCCCACCGCCAAATTACCATTCCTATCCTAACAAACATCAAAATTCCAATATCAATGTCAAAATCGACCCAATTTAATATTTAGGGTTCATTGAAGCAAAGAGAGAATAAAATTTGGAGATAGGGGTTTACAATGAGGCGAGGGGGGACTTTGAAGGAACAAGATAAGGAACCGGGATCGACTCGGTTGACTCGGATGCCGCTGAGGACGAAGTCTTCGTAGAAGCTGTGTTGGGCATCAACTCGGGGAGGTGGAACGGTGAGTCGGGAGACTCGGTCGGAGTCAACGTGGGTGAGTTGTAGAAACTGTTTCACCTTCTTCTCCATTTAATTGAGTCATAATCGGGAGATGAAGATCGACCCCCCAAGCATTTAAATCACAAACTGATGACGGTAGAGTAGGTGTTGGTCATTTTCTCGAAACCAACATATGCATGCATCGTACTTTACTCATTTACATCAAATAATGCAACGTACTTCTTAGTGTCTAAAAAATGCAACGTACTTTTTAAGTAGTTATCAAATAATGCAATCAAATTCTTTTTTAACTAACGAACATTAATAACTTAATCGAAAGTTAGATTGAAATTTTCAAATTTAACCTTGATATTTTTAAATGTTTTTTTAATGCCTTTTAATTTAGGTAGTAAATTCTTTAAAATAAAAGTATCATTCAATTTTAAAAATTGATGAAAGACAGAGCCAATTCGTTCAAAACCCTAGCTTCCTCATTCGACCGTGAGCTCGAGAACTTCCTCAATTCCGCCTCTAGGTCTACCTTCGCGTGACCGCCATTTCGCTTCGTCGACTACTCCCGCCGAGATTGACTTCGTGAGACTGGCTGCAGTTTAAATTGACAGAGTTTCGACGGGCATACTCGTCGCCTGACTTTAGTCGGAAAGTTCTGGAGAAATGGAGCCCTAGGGCAACTATAAATTTGAATTCGTCGGCGATTAAGAATGCATTTGTGTCGGAAGTGGATGACTTTGATGAGAGAGAGGATTTGGAGTGAGAGCAGGCCAGGTTTAAGGATTGGAAAGAAGGGAGCATATCGGTGAAGAAGAAGGTGAACGGTGGCGGAGGGGGAGAGAGAAGATGGAGAGGCAAATGGGAAGTGGAAAGATGGCTGCTGGGTTTGAGGGTTGGATTGATATTTTTAAATGTTTTTTTTAATGCCTTTTAATTTAGATAGTAAATTCTTTAAAATAAAAGTATCATTCAATTTTAAAAAATACATCAATGCTCCAGATTAAAAAAAGAGATAGAGGGGGTGGCATTTTCGTAATTATTGTGAACTAAATCCCCCTCAAATTTCAAAATAAAATATCTCAATATCTATAAGTCGAAAAAAAAAATCGAAAACACTGATTTTTTTGTCTTGACGAGACGATTCAAAATAGATCCCTGAAGATAGAATTTTGAAAAAATAATATTGAACAACATCTAATTTTTAAAACACTAGTTAATTAACTAGTGTACACTAGCTAGTTAAGTAATGTACAATAATAATGTATATAGTGTACACTAGCTAGTTAACTCGCAGACACTAGTCCATATGACTTATATCGAGACAATACCTTAACTTGGTCTTGACCAAGTTCTTGTGTATATAGTGTACACTAGCTAGTGTACACTAGTTGATGCTATAATACTTTTGGTGCTATAATACTAGTGTACACAAGGGTGCAGATTCATGTCTTGGACGATGTATTGTGAATGATTCGTTGCATCGTACAGTAGAGTCCACCACAAACAATGATTCCACCATCGTCCTCTTTATCCTTCATTCGTCCTCTTTCTCCTTCCCATCAAATTAATTAACTAGCTATAATCAGACCCCACCACTGGTGCCACTGCCCTCGTGTATATCTACAAAATTAATCCCCATTTTTTCTTCCATTCGAGTATACGGTAGAGTTGTTTGTTTGATTGGTTCTGCAAATAAATATGGCTTTCAACTTTCTTTCCCCTACATAAATCAAATCAATTACTCCCTTCTTGGATTCTTCCAAATCCCACAATCCTCTTCTCAAGCTTCAAGGTTCCTCTTCCTTATTTCTCCTCAATTTTTGAATGTACACAAGGACTTGTGTACACTAGTTAATTAGCTAGTGTACATGAGTTAACTAGCTAATTAACTAGTGTACACAAGGACTTGTGTACACTATCTAGTGTACACTAGTTAATTAGCTAGTGTACACGAGTTAACTAGCTAGTGTACACTATATACTTAGCCATGGCTGATGAACATAGAAATTAAACATGGGTACACTAGCTAAGTTGCTAGTGTACATTACTTAACTAGCTAGTGTACACTAGCCAGATGGCTTATACTGGACACTAGTATTGAATTTCCTACACACACACATACACACACACACACAAACAATGCAGGAATTATACGTGCTGAATGGATTACCAAGGCATTCATGGCTCCTGCTTTGAAGTTATGATGGTATTGAGGCCTCTTTTCACGTGCCATGTATACTAATGTGGGCAAAATTTGTCCATCGATGTCTACAGCTGTGGAGGTATCTTTCCCATCAGTTAGTATCTGTAAGAGTTTACAAGTAGCACAACATGCTAAGATATCCATTAGTATACTATATCCGTTCAACCACAAAAGAAAGGTAACTAGAAATGTACTTGGATAATGGCCTGATGATCACGCTTGTTCAAAGCAATGTCCCATTCCCGTAATCCTTTGTGATCTTTCCGCTGTTCTCCTGAAATGTGACCTTGCTTTGTATAGCTATCAATCCGTGACTTCATTTCCTCATATAATTTCGTATAAACACATGCATCCTTTTACTTCTTTAAATGTCAACCGAAAGAATGAAAGATATACCCATTTTTGGGTCCTTGTAAAGTTTGGCAATATTCTGATTTTTTTGCACGGGTGATTTATCCTATCTTTCAAGGTGACAGATTTGTAACTTCGCCAAGTTCTCGTATCAAGGTTTTTACCAAATAATTAACAGTTAAAGAAAAGAAATAGAGACACAATATTGATGAACAGCATGAGTTTACCTTGATAGCAGACCATTCTTTGTAAATAGGATCATTTGCCGAGCTGGCTCACTGACATTTGAAAAATAAGCAGCAGGTGAGCGTGGTTCAATATTGAATTTCCTACAAAAAGGTAGCTAGTACACTAGCTAAGTTAACTAGCTAGTGTACACTAGTTAATTAGCTAGTGTCCAGTATAAGCCATCTGGCTAGTGTATACTAGCTAGTTAACTCGTGTACACTAGCTAGTTAACTCGTGTACACTAGCCAGATGGCTTATACTGGACATTGCCTTGGCTTGGTCTTGGCCAAGTCCTTGTATACACTAGCTAATTAACTAGTGTACACTAGCTAGTTAAGTAATGTACACTAGCTTTAAAGATGTACATTATAATTTGGGTATTTAAATTTAGCTTCGCCTTTTGCATTAAGAAAGGGGACTTAAAAGCATGTTATATTATGGACTGTGCTAGCATGGACGTCCATCCGAGTAAGCACATCAGAGCCCTAGTTCTTTAGTGTGTGTTGATCGTTGCCTAATATTAGTTTAACAAGCCAGGCAATAGTCAGGTTTAATATGCATTATAAAAATAACTTTTCATAAATCATGTTTAAATGGTTCTTGGCCTTTTGTTTTTGAAGCAATAGTTGTTTTGGGGGAAAGGAACTGGAACATGGTTTTTCCTGGCAGCTAAATATGTAGTTATATACTTTTTATAACAATATTTTTGCTTATATAGAAGTTGTTAAGTAATGTACACTAGCTAATTAACTAGTGTACACAAGAACTTGTGAACAATAGCTAGTGTATACTAGTTAATTAGCTAGTATACACAAGGACTTGACCAAGACTAAGCCAATACAATGTCCAAAGATAAGCCATCCGACTAGTGTACACGAGTTAACTAACAGTGACACTATATACATAGTAAACAGTGTACTTAGCGTATTTTATAAATTAGACGTTGTTCAATATTATTTTTTCAAAATTCTATCTTCAGGGATCTAGTTTGAATCGTCTCGTCAAGACAAAAAAATCAGTGTTTTCGAAAAAAAATTTCGTCTTATAGAAATTGAGATATTTTATTTTGAAATTTGAGGGGGATTTTAAATGAAATAATTACGAAAATGCCACTCCCTCTATTTTTTTTTAATCCTGAAAGATTGACGTGTTTTTTAATCCAATCACTGTTAAATGGCTCTTACCGCTTCTCATATAAATGCTACTCATTATAATATTGTGACTATATATATATATATATATATATATATATATATATATATATATATATATATATATATATATATATATATATATATATATATATATATATATATATATATATATATATATATATATATATATATATATATATATATATATAATAAAATATTTAAATTTTAATATGTTAATTTATGCATGAAAAAAACATTAATCTTAAAAAAAATACTAATTATGAAGATTGTTTGCACAAGCATACCAATTATAATGATATAAATTATAATTTCAAAAATATAAATAAAGATATAAATTATGATTTAAATCTCTCCAAGGGAGGAAAAAAAAAAGGGCATTAACGCTTGTTAAATATTTAGTTCGTGTTAATTTCGTCACAAGGTGTTAACTATATTTAATGTCATCCATTTTTTAACTTGAAAATTGTATTATATGAAAAAAGTTATAAAAGTACGATGTATTTTTTAGACACTAAGAACTACATTGCATTATTTGATGCAAAGGAGTAAAGTACGTTACCTATAAGAGTCATTTTCTCGATTTAAATCTGAGAGTTGCTATCCACACATGTAAATTTTCTCCAACACTATGAAATGTGTCTTAGAATTAAAATTTTAGATTTTGTTTTGTTTTATCACAAGATTTTGGGGGAAACTAGTTTCTCCTTAAGTTATAGAAAGTCCTGTTTTATAAACTGTTCCTAAATATTCACTAACTACTTGCAAGTAGAAAAAAAGTGGACATTTTATAATTTATGGAGAAACTAGTTTCTCCCAAAACTTGCTCTTATTTTTTTTTTTTTTTTTTTTTTTTAGAATTTTAGAATTGGATGTGTAGAGTTGTAGATAGAGACTAGATTATTCTCGTCAATGACCCCAACCCAACCTAAAATAAAATATTAATTTTTATCACTTTCATATACACCACTTTCAACCTTATATAATTTATACTCCCATCAGTGATCTAACCCAACACAACATTTTAATAAAATGTTTATTTTTCTTTATTTCAACTTACCTAAAATACTTATTATTTTATTTTTTAAAATAATGTATTAGTAATAATATTTTTAAAATTACCCGTACAATTATTAAAAATAATTATCCATACAATTATAAAAAAAATTATGAATTTTGATGTATTTTTTATTTTATTATTTTATATAATCATATAAAATATATTAGTTTTAAATATATATTTATATAAATACATGACACTCAATCATTGGGTGACATGTGTACACATTGAAAGGTCACCAACTTGGGCCAACTTGGTAGGGGTGTGCAACAAAACCGGAAAACCGAAAAAACCGGATCGAAACCGAGAAAACCGGACCTAAAAACCGAAACCGATAAAACCGAAATGTTAATGATTTTAACCATTTAAAAATCGAAACTTTCGGTTTCGGTTTCGGTTTTGGTTTCAAATGAAAAACCGAGCTGATAAAACCGAACCGAACCGATATTATCAAAACGACGTGTCATTTTAATATATATATATAAATTTCATCTTCTCATCTTGCTTTGGAGTTAAAATAATGCTTACGGTAGTTTAACTGTTATTTGTAGTGACAGGTGGAACACTTAAATTTGTCATGAAAATCTTAAGTACTTTAGTTTGCATCTTCTCTTCTTGCTTTGTTAATGAGGGATTAATAAATTTCATCTTGTTGAATGTAACTATCATAATTCAACCATCAATATATGCATGTTCTTCTCATCTTGTTGAAACTGAATGACACCGAACCAAACCGACACCTAACCGAAATCGAATAAAATCGAAGCTTAATGGTTTTAAAATACAAAAACCGATATCTTTCGATTCGATTTCGATTTTAGCCTAAAATCAAACCAAATCGGACCGAGCACACCCCTACAACTTGGGTTGGATGGCCGCTCAGGTTACTTATTTTCCATGACTTTTACTTGTTTTTTTTTTTCTTGTCTTATTATATTACCCACATTGGAAGGTCACCAACCAAATGTGGGTACTGGGTAGTCTAAAAGGATCAATATGAGCTTGGATATGATGGTTCTGGAAGTAGACTCTCTAAAGTTTATACTCCCTCCGTTTCATTAGTATTCACACAGTTATTGTTCACGCGTAGATTAAGGAAAAAATAATGATATAAATGTTGTGAGTATAAAAGTAAAATAGGAGAGAGAATGAGTGAAGGAACTAGTAAATTATAATGGTGTTGTGAGTATTAAAATAATGTAGGAGAGAGAATGAGTGGAGGGAATAGTAAAGATTCCTTTCCATTTTAAGAAGTGTGTGATTTGTAGTGGGACGCCCAAAATAGAAAGTGTGTGATTTGTAATGGAACGGAGGGAGTATATCTGTTCATATAAAGTTTTTTAGAAAATATGAGATATAATTCCTTCGTCTATTTAAAGGTTTATTATTTGAGTTGAACACAATAATTAAGGAAAAAAGTGATGTATTGTGAGGATAGATATTTGGATAAAAGAGAGAAAGTAAAGTTAATAAGGAAAAAGTGATGTGCTGTGAGGATAGATATTTCAGTAGTAGAGAGAAAGTAAAGTTAATAGTCAATTGTCGTGAGTATGAAAAGTGAGTCTCATTTTTATTTTAGAAAAAGTGAACCTTTAAATGGGACACTCATTTAAGAAATAAGTGAATCTTCAAATGATACGGGTGGAGTATTGCCTAACAATGTGTGCTTTCTAAAATACCCTCATCTTTTGAAACTGAAACACGAACGACCTAAGGGTGAGCATGGGCTTGAACCGGACCGATGGTATACTATATTGGAGATTAAACCCCAAAATCAATGAACAATATAGGGAGTAGCCTTTCAAATGTATATCGATCCATATTTAAATCTTTAGCAAATGTGAGATATATAATTGTGTAGAAAATCAATCTAGGGTTTTATTCATCTTTCTTGATTGATCTTATTGATCAACCTATCAATATATATATATATATATATATATATATATATATATATATATATATATATATATATATATATATATATATATATGTTTATAATAGAAAAAGGAGAGTCCTATTTTAAAAAGGAAAGAGTCCTAAATAAACAACTTCAGCAACTTAGAGTCCTAAATATACGACTTCAGCAATTCACGTTTCAGGACTTGAGGTTAGGCGGCCACCTGGAACTTGACGAGGTTGGCGCCTCACCTGCAGAAGCTTCAGTCGAGACTTGGTCTTGGTGAGGCGGCCGCCTGGCTTGGGCCGAGGCTGGCCCCTCACCTGCAGAAACTTCAGCCACGGTTTGATCTTGGTGAGGCGGCCGCCTGGCTTGGGCCGAGGCTGGAGCCTCACTCACAGCAACTTCGTCTTCATACCTTCCCCCAAGTTTAGCATGGGGATTAAGAATGCCCAACTTGCTAATGAGCAAATCAAATTGTTGTTTTTCAAGTGCTTTAGTAAAGATATCCGCCAATTGTGTTTTGGTAGGAACATAGGAAGGAGAGATAAGGCCATCAGATATAGCATCACGAATCAAAGTGGCAATCTATTTCAATGTGCTTCGTTCATTTGTGAAACACAGGATTCTTAGCAATATGTAGAGCCGACTGACTATCACAAAAGATATTAATCGCCTTGGGATGATGAACACCCAAGCTTAACAGTAATCCTTTCAAAGTAAGGGCCGCCATGGAACAGTATTCGGCCTCGGCAGAGGAACAAGACACAGTTGATTGTTTCTTCGTCTTCCAAGATATAGTGAAATGACCAAGAAACACAAACCAACCTGAAAGAGAGCGTCTAGTAACAGGACAAGATGCCCAGTCCGAGTCACACCATCCCTGTAGCGTGAGATCATTATCAGCCCGAAGCAGAATACCCTGACCAGGTGTGCCTTTGAGATAACAGACAACCCTTAATGCTACATCCCAATGTTCTTTACGAGGTTCCTTCATAAATTGAGATATAATATGCACAGAATATACCAAATCCTATTGGGTGACTGCTAAGTAAATGAGACGGCCAACCAACCGTCTATAGCATTCTGGGTCATCTAAAAGATCACCCGTGGCAAGACCAAGTTTATGATTTAGTTCAATAGGAAAACCGGATGGCTTTGCACCCAATAGCCCAACCTCGGATATAATATCTAAGGTATACTTACGTTGACACAAGAATAGTCCAGAGGAGCTGCGAGCAACCTCAATACCCAAGAAATACTTTAGGGAGCCAAGATCTTTCATCTTGAAACATTAACTCAGGTACTTTTTGAAAGACTGTAAAGCAGTGGAATCGTTCCCAGCAATAATAAGATCGTCAACATACACAAGTATATTCATATGAATTGTACCCTTCGTGAATGTGAAAAGAGAATAATCAGAATAAGACTGCAAGAATCCATAGCGTTTCAAGGAAGCCACCAATTTAGCGAACCAGCAACGAGGGGCCTGTTTCAGGCCATAAAGAGATTTACGAAGACGACAAACCATATTAGGCTGAGATGCATTGAAACCCGGAGGAGGTTTCATGTAGAGCTCTTCCTGAAGATCACCATGCAGGAAAGCATTATGCACATCCATTTGATGCAGTTCCCAATTCTTTGAGGCAGCAATAGCAAGAAAGGCTCGAACAGTGACCATTTTGGCCACAGGAGCAAAAGTTTCAGTGTAATCAATTCCTTCTTTCTGATGATTACCGAGAACTACCAATTGAGATATAAGCCGTTCAATAGCACCATCGGAGTTATATTTAATCTGATAAACCCACTGGCTACCCAAAGCACGCTTGTAAGAAGGTAGAGGAACCATAGTCCATGTGCCATTGTCTTCCAAGGCACGAATTTCATCCTGCATAGATTCCTTTCACCCATCATGTGACATTGCCTCACGAAAAGACCTAGGCTCTTTAGCTAAGGTAATAGCTGCAAGGAAGTTACGATATTTCACAGAAAAACTGTCACAATTTATATAGTGAGCTATAGGATAAGGAGTACTTGAGGAACCGACTTGAGTAGAGTGCACAGGGGATGGACTTGTAGGAGCAACTGTATGAGCAATGTAGGCCCGAAGAAGAACGGAGGGAACTTTCATACGCATGCCCCTCCTTAAAGCTTCTGACTCAGCTTGAGAGGAGTCTGTTGTAGAAGTAGAAGATACAACCGCTGAATCAGTATCCGCAGACACTTCAGTAACATGCTCAGGGACAACCTCAAGTAGCACTGGCAAAGAATCAGAGGCAATATCTTCCATATCCGGATAATCAATAAAAGCAAAATCAGTCTCGTTGTTAAGGGTCTCAACAGAATCTGGGACATGAGGGACTATATTTGAATCACTATAAGGAAAAATGGTCTAAAAAAACTTCACATCCCGGGAGACAAAAAATTTCTTTGTCTCTAGATCAAACAATTTTAATCCATTTTTGCCTAGAGGATATCCCACAAAAAATGCATTTTCAACTACGACTAGCAAATTTATCTCCCTTGGCTTTCTGATTATGGGCATAACACATGGAACCAAAAACTCGGAGAGAGTCAAATAAAGGAAATTTTCCAAACAACACCTCATAGGGAGTCTTATTACCTAAGAGAGGTGTAGGAGTCCGGTTAATCAAATGAGCAGCAGTAAGCTGCTTCACCCCGAAAGAAAATAGATAAATGAGCCTGAAACCTAAGAGCTCTAGCAACATTCAGAATATGACGATATTTCCGCTCGACTCTTCCATTTTGTTATGGGGTACCAACATATGAAGTTTGAAAAAGGATGCCAGAGGAAAAGAAATAATCAAGCATGCAATTAAATTCGGTACCATTATTTGACTGGACAACATTAATCTTTTGAGAAAACTGACGTTCTACCATTGCAATGAAAGCCATAAACATACGAAAGACATCTGTTTTATCAACTAATAAATAAACCCAGACAGCTCGGGAATAATCATCCACCAAAGTTAAAAAATATCGTGCACCACAAGAAGAAGCATGAGTGTATGCACCCCATAAATCACAATGTACTTTCTCAAAAATTCTAGTGGACTTATAATCACTAACATGAAAACTATCTCTAGATTGTTTAGCATGAAAACAAGTATCACAAGGATTATCAAAGCTGCCAGGAGTACAACTAACTGAGGGAAGAAGCTTTACTACTTTCTCGGAAGGGTGCCCCAAGCGATTATGCCACAGCTCCAACAAAGAAGATGATCTGATAACTGAAATATTATGCGCTGAAGAAGTGCCTCTAAAGTAGTAGAATCCATCCCGCCTAACACCCATTTCAATCAGGTTCCTTGACAGGTCCTGTATAGCACACATAGAGGAGTTATATTGGACAATGCAGTGAATATCGTCAGAAAATTGTGAAACTGAAATTAAGTTACATCTTAAGTTTGGAATAAAGATAACATGAGAGAGGGTATTAGTGTCCGTCAGACGAACGAATCCCTCTGCATGAGCCAATACAGAAGACCCATTAGGTAAATTGACTGGACAAGCCGGTATAGTCCGAGAATTAAGAAGACACAAGGCGTTTCCACTTACATGATTTGAAGCACCTGTATCAATTATCCATGAAGTTGCGTCAAACTTACCATGAAGGCGATCATTCAAAATATGAGAATTACCGACAAGGCTTGCCAAAGCCTTCCATTGTTCAGCTGTGAATGATGAAGATGAAGGAGAAGCAACAGTAGAGGATCCCACGGCTGCTGCACCAACAGTAACATGACCGCGATCGGGTGTTGTTGTAGCTACAGTGCTGTTGTGAGAAGAACCCCTGCCTCTGCCATATTGCGAACGACCACTGTCACGCGAATTATATTTGTTGCGTTATTCAAGCCACCAATCCGGATATCCATTCAATTCAAAACATGAGGTATTGCCATGACTAGCCTTTCTTACAATGAGTGCATACGAGATGCGATCGATCGGGATTGTCACGACTACGAGCTCCACCGGCACGAAGAGCAAAACTAACCACATCATCAAGAACGGGCTTAGCAAGACGAACCCGTTCATCTTGTGCCACCAATTTATATGCTCGATCAAGACCGGGAAGGGGATCCATAGATAAAATATTGGTTCGAGTATTAGCATGATACTCGAAATTTAGACCCATAAGAAATTGATGAAGCTTGCCTGTTTCTCTGCGATCAGCATGCTGTTGAGCGGCCGTGCATTTGTTACAGCAAGTGCAATTGATTAAAGGCTCATGACTATGGAGTTCTTTCCATGTTAATTTGCCAAAATATGTAGCCACCGACATGCCCTTAGTTTGCTTACAACGAGCGATTGATGCCTTCAATTGTTGAATACGTGGACCGTCAACCACAGCATATCGACTTTTAAGAGAGTCCCATAAACGTTTAGCATCTATGAATTTGCAAAGAGTGCTTTTAATGTCAGAGTCGATAGTATTCATGATCCACGAAATCAACATGGCATGAATAGTATTCCAATTAGAGATGGTGCAGGGAGAGACATGTTCAGTATGTGTACCATCTAGAAAACCAAATTTACGACTAGATTCAAGAGCTGTTTGCATATTGCTGGCCCAACCATCGTAGTTTTCACCATTGAAGCGTGTAGGAGTAATGAAGCCGCCTGGCCTATCCTGAGGACCATGGTAAAAAGGAGAATTGTATTCAATTTTAGGAGGATTATTGTTGATATTGGTATTGTTGCCGGCCATGGATTCAGACTTTTGTATGATGGAGGCTCTAATATCGTGTAGAAAATTAATCTAGGGTTTTATTCATCTTTCTTGATTGATCTTATTGATCAACCTATCAATATATATGCGTATACAATAGAAAAAGGAGGGTCCTATTTTAAAAAGGAAAGAATCCTAAATAAACAACTTCAGCAACTTAGAGTCCTAAATAAACGACTTCAGCAATTCACGTTCCAGGACTTGGGGTGAGGCGGCTGCCTGGAACTTGGCGAGGCTGGCGCCACACCTGAAGAAGCTTCAGCCGAGATTTGGTCTTGGTGAGGCGGTCGCCTGGCTTGGGCCGAGACTGGCGCCTCACCTGCTGAAACTTCAGCCACGGTTTAATCTTGGTGAGGCGGCCGCCTGGCTTGGGCCGAGGCTAGCACCTCACTCATTGCAACTTCGTCTTCACAAATTGACTCGGTCCTTTCTTTTTCATTTCTTTTCCTAAACCTACTCAAAATCTAGAACCTCCAATCATCAATTCCTTAATTCAAAACCGCCTTCAGATCTTGGTTTTATTATCAACAATTTAATCTTATTTGTCATATTCAATTGAGTTTGATAAAGTCTAAGATTTTATCTCAAAATCAATTGACTATTAGAGTAGTCAAACAAGATCTTTATATATTAAATTGATGCCGGAAAAGTGGAGGTGAAATCGAAGGTAACACAAGTGAACACTATTAGGGTAAACAATTCGATATTCAAAGGAATCTACCTAAGAATATGAGTCAAAATCGCCACCCGAAGGCACCCAACCTAAGGGATAAGATATAACAAGAAGAAATCCATCTTCTTAAACAAGTTAAAGACTCAATATATTTTATATAACTCAACTCTATTCATTAAATGACAATTTGTAAGGTATTTATAGTTTACTTGAAACATCCCTTCAAGCTTAGAAATTGTCATAAACTAAAAGGATAGACCTAACATTAAGTATTATTGATAAGATAACATAGAAACACCAAAAGACATTAAAATCCAACAGTCTTGGTCAAATTCGGATGTACATGTCCATGCGCGCAGCCCTTGGTAAAATGGGCATAACTTATTCTAGAAAAATCCAAAAGACGATCCGAAAAGTGCGTTGCAAAGTAGACTCGAAGATCTTTCCGGGGATATGTAATACAGCTGCTGGAAAATTATGTATAATTACCAGATTGTCCAGTGGACCCAAGCTTCTGATATTTATTATTTTAGACTTCAATATCAAACTGATCTTTTCAATAGTTTCTTCAACCGAAAACCAACTCCACCAACAATGAATCTTAATGATATCAAGGTGGTTTTTTCCCGCATCATTCTCCCTTGGTTGGAGAAAATTCGCCCTCGAATTTTGAAGTGACTAAGAATCTTCCCAAAACATCTTCTACTTTGAATAATTTTGTGATGAATGGGCCAAAAGAAGAAACATAAACATTTCTTTGATTTTGCACTATCATAATACCAAAAATCCAAAAATTTAAAAAAGCTTACATTCACGCAATTATGTCCGTATATGTCGGTGGACACTTCACTCTCTTCATCGTAAGTTTGATATTTAGGAACACTAATCGATTCCTCAAGTTCTTTGTCATAGATTGGATATTCATCGTAGATGGGAGGTTTATTCCAATCAACAACATCTTCTTCACTTATTGAATATGAAAATGGCCATTCAAGATTTTCAAAAATCTCATCATCATAAACTTTTTGAAATGTAAGATTAAATCGATTAACAAATCTATGAGAAGCCTCTTCAATCGACATCTCATCAAAAGTGTGATTGGAAAGGGAAATCTTCTCACGATCACTTGTTGTCAACAACATTGAATCATGACGTGAATCATCATATTCCAAAGTCTCGTAGCGTGCAAGACGATGCTTGAGTTGCTGCACTTATCTCCATAAATCCCTCACCATCACATCCCGGTTTACATGTTAATGCCACTGAAGCATATCGACAATAACTATGATACCAATTTGATGCCGAAAAAGTGAAGGTGAAATCGGAGGTAACAAAGTGAACACTATTAGGGTAAACAACTCGATATTCAAAGGAATCCACCTAAGAATATGAGTCAAAATTGCCACCCGAATGCGCCCAACCTAAGGGATAAGATATAATAAGAAGAAATCCATCTTCTTAAACAAGTCAAAGACTCAATATATTTTATATAACTCAACTCTATTCATTACAATGACAATTTGTAAGGTATTTATAATTTACTTGAAACATCCCTTCAAGCTTAGGAATCGCATAAACTAAAAGGATAGAACTAACAATTAAGTATTGTTGATAAGATAACATAGAAACACCAAAAGACATTAAAATCCAATAGTCTTGGTCAAATTCGGATGTACATGTCCATGTGCGCAGCCCTTGGTAAAATGGTCATAACTTATTCTAGAAAAATTCAAAAGACGATCCGAAAAGTGTGTTGCAAACTAGACTCAAAGATATTTTCGGGGATATGTAATACATCTGCTGGAAAATTATGTATAATTACCGGATTGTCCAGTGGACCCAAACTTCTGGTATTTATTATTTTAGGCTTCAATATCAAACTGATCTTTTCAATAGTTTCTTCAAACGAAAACCAACTCCACCAACAATGAATATTAATGATATCAAGGTGGTTCTTTCCCGCATCATAAATACAAGGCTTGTTTAGAGTTTATGACAATTGCGAGAATGAGTTTCTTACAACAAGCCTGTCTTTCCTCTCCCATCAATTCATTTTTTTTTTGTGTTTGTTTGTTTTGATTTTGAAAAGTGAGTTATCTTTGACCTTTTTATATTATATAATATCATAAATTTATTGATATTTATAAATTGATTTGTTTCAAGTTGGTCAGAGTATAAAATATATTTTTTTATTGGGTTTTTTTTTTTATTTTATTAATGATAGATAAATAAAATGTCATTTGAGCTATGTCAATTAACTATAAATAAATCAACACGTGTCTAAACAAGAGATGGAACTTATTCCTATGGGACTTGTGGATTTTAAACCCAACACCTTCCCTATAAAAAAAAGCCTTTATCAGGATATCAGGTAGCACCAGAGCTAACAAAGCTCGTTGGTTATAAAATACTGATTTAATTTTTATTGATTAAATGAAACTATGATTGATTATACATCAAATCAATCTACTTCTATTATGAATCTAATTAACAATTAAGATTTTTAGTTGTCGAATTTGCTAGTAGAAGATTGGAAGGAGTGACCTATCAATCATGAGTATGAACTGTGCTTGTGAGGTAAAAAATATTTAAAAAGAGTTGGTTATTGGTTATTTTTTCAATTAAAATTTAAAAGGGAGATTCACGGTCTTTGTGGGCCTCCAACTCCCTTTCTCTGTCTCTCTTTGCCATTGTTGAATCCTTGTGATCTTGATTCTTCAATCTTTTGATTTTATGGGTATTGTTTGAATAATTTAGATCATCCACAATCTAGACTATTCAAACAATTCTCGATTTCCCATTTTTTGTTGTTTTTATTTGCAATTTTGTGGATTTCGAACAAAATTATTATATTGTCTTTCTTCTCGTTAGGTTGTATGTTTTCTCTCCTTTGTCGAGAGCATTTATCTTCTCCCGTTAGTTGGGAGCCTTTGCATTTTCTCCATTGTAAGAGCCTTTGTGAGAGCCTTATATTTCTTTTGTTACAATACTTAGGATGCTTGATTTGACATTTATTATCGATCCAAATACATCACTTTTTTGTGATTTCAACATCAAACTTATTCCATGTAGGGATTTTCAGAAGGTCATTGTTGAGCCGTGTCCAAGTTATGCTTGGAGAAGCATTTGGGCATCACAAGTCATTGTTCGTCAGGGCGTTCAATAGAGTTTGAAAGAGTGAGATTTTTAGGGAATATTGACTTCCCTAATTTAAAACAAATCAGAAAATTTGGTAAGTGGATTTTTGACTTTCTTATCAAAGATTTAGAATCATATATAGAAAATGATATTATTAATATTTGTACATATCTTTTATTATGTATATATATTGTGATTTATTTAGATTTTTACTAATGTTACTAACAAATCTCTTTTTCTTGTTAGTGTCAATCTTTTGTTTCCTTATAGGATTTGGATTCCTACAAAGGCGGAAGAGATTGATCGAAGGACTTCTCAAGGATGCCTATAAATACATCGTACACGGCAGAAAGAGAAGACACACATCAAGAATTCTTTGGAAGAGAAAACTCTCTGTTCTTCACGGATTCTAGATAGCCTTTTAGGTTGTGAGTGCAGTTGTGTCCTACATCTGAACTCACATCTAGATTCATACATGTTATTTGTTCTTCTTCTGTTTAGAATAGGCTTCCTTTGAATAAGGAAGGTTGTTCATTGTTTAGAAGTTGGTTAGGACTTGCTTTAGTATTTTTATCTTTTTTGTTTCACTTATCATTGTTTAAGTTTATATCTTAGATCTTTAAGAGTGAAAACGTTTTTGGGCTTAAAGCCTTGTTTGTTGGGTCAGAACCTGTTAACATTTAAACCTTTGTGTTATTACTTTTATTCCGCTGCATATTTTCAGATGTGTGGACAGTTGTGACTCACATCTGTACACACATCCATATTCTGTTATGATGAATATTGATCTCCTAGCTACAATAAACTTTCAATTGGTATCAGAGCCAACTCTCAACATTACTTAGTGTTGATTCAAAAAGTGTAGCCATCATGGAATGTCAGAATCACCATAATCGACCTCCAGACGTGGATGGTACTAATTATTCCTTTTGGAAATCTAAGATGCGTAAATACATCAAATCAATTGATGAAAGAGCGTGGATGAGTATCCATGTTGCATGGCAACCGCCCACGGTGGAAAAGAAGCCTACATCAGGTAGTAGTGAGTCAGTTTTTGAAAGAAGACCTGAAATTATCTCAGCAAATTAAAATTCAATGGCTATGGTGTCATATCTAGTCATGCCTCTAGAAATATGTATAAGTTAATCATAAATGAAAGTGTGGCTAAACAGGCACAGGACATTCTGCAAATGCAGTGTGAGGGTATATACCTAGTGTTAAATCCACTAGACTTAGGACTTTAATGGATTAATTTGAAATCTTAAGGATGGAAAAGTCGGAAAATATTGTCTCTTATGCTGCTGAAATTCATGAAATCTCCAATGAATGCACTAGTCTAGCAGAGTCCATTTCAAATGCTAGATTAGTAAGTAAAATCTTAAGGACTTTGCCTGAAAGATTTAATATCAAGGTTGCTGTCATTGAAGAACCTCATGACACCAACACTATAGGTTTGGACTAAATTGTTGGAGTCCTATCTGTTTTTGAACTTAATCCTGAGGCTCAACAAAATAACAAGGCAATAAGTTCTACAGATATTCCAAAGAAAATAGCTGACCTTTTCTCTGAAATTGATGAGTATAATCTTGAGGAAGATGATGTGTCTGTAATCACCAAAAAATTCAATTTTATTTTGAATAACAAAAGGAGAAAAAAGTTTCCTATAAAAGCCTCTCATGATTTAGAGAAACAAGAAGATAATTCTGATGGGGGTTTCAAGAAGAAAAGTTTTGATAACAAGAAAATTCCCGAATCTGTGCAATGAAGGAAATGTCGGGGATATGGTCATTTTGGTAATGAGTGTGATAACACACTTAAGAAAAGGGGAATGAGTTACACTGCTACCCTGAGTGATAGTAAGGATGATGAAGTATTTGTTAACATCTCTGTATTTGAATCTTCATTTGTTGTTTTAATGCCTACACTGCAGGCACAAATAAAGAAGTGTTTTCTGAAGCTGATTCAGATCTAGATACAGATGTGTACACATCTGAACTAACATCTGAGCATACCTTCAATTGTTTCTCTATAAAATGAGATTCTGATGATGAAGGTCGTAACATCCCCTATGAAGAACTCTATGAGACCTACAAGCTACATGTTGATTGGAAAAAACGTATGTATAAGATTGAGGTAATGACCAAGGTAAACAAAGTTCTCACTGAAAAACTCTCTGTGTGTGAAAATGAGAATGCCAAGCTTTCAAAAGAAAATGACAATCAAAAGGATTCTATTGCTAAACTTGAGGTTCTAGTAACTAAGAAAGAAGTTGAACTTGAAAAGGTTAAAACTGATTTTGAGAAAGCTGAGAGTACTCTAACCATGTTGAACACTGGAAAAATGAAACTTGATGAAGCTTTGTCTGTTGGTAATACTGGAAAATCAGGTATAGAAGTGCCCTTATACGAAAATTTGAATCGAAAGGCTGTTTTGAAAATTCCAAATTTGTTAAAGAGAGTGGTAAGGTTTCAAAATCTGAAGAGAACCCAATTTTGAGTCACAAAAAACATAGGAGAATGCATTACATCTGTCATTATTACTTTTCTCATGGGCATATTCGCCCATTCTGTTTCAAGATAAAAGCTGATAAGAAAGTAGGATGTTTGATTCAGTCTCAAATGTGTGACATGATGTATAGTCAGATGCATTCACATCCTAGCACACATCTGAGAACACATCCACAGGTTCACCACCATGAGACTGTTAAAACCCATTGGGTTGAAAAGCCCAAAGTAATCTGTAATGTTGTCTACTCTTCCCTCAAGAGTAGTATCTTTGGATCTTGGTTTTTTGATAGTGGGTGCTCTAGGCACATGATAAGTAACCAAGATGTTTTGACAGAATACACACCTGTTAATGGTGGTAAGGTAAACTTTGGTGGTGGGGCACAAGAAAAATAATTGGTAAGGGAACCTTAGTTGTTGAAGGTCTTCCAAGGCTTCACAATGTGTATCATGTAGAGGGTCTTAAGACTAATCTCATTAGTATAAGTTAGTTATGTGATGATGACTTATATGTGAAGTTTGATAAGAAGATATGTGAGGTGTTTGATGAGTCTAACACATGCGTCCTAAATGGTCTAAGATCATCTGATAATTGTTACAAGTTTTGTGACAATTTGTCTTATTTAAATTTTTATGATAATGTATTTGATGACATACTTGATCTTAACCTCAAAACTGCTAAGGATGATGTTTCAGGTTACCGACTGGAGTGGAAATCTGCTGATACAGGAGCTGGAGATACGGAAAGCACTGCAATGGAAAAATAGGCATATGTGAGTCCATATGTGCAGAAGGATGTGTCTACAGATGTAAACATAACCGTTCCCACATCTGAACACACATCCATACAAAGAACTAAGTCTGAAGACGGTTCTTCAGATTCAGAGGGAGAAGCTATTTCAGAAAGAGACTATGTTGGGTATGTTGATAGATCAGATGACATTTTGTCCAGAATTCAGAAAGATCACCACACTTCTCAAGTGGTTGGTGAAATGCATGATCAAAGACAAACCAGAAGGAATGAGAAGGTAAATCACAGTGAATTGGATGCTTTATGGAGTCATACATCCTTATACTTCAAGATATGTTGTTACAGCTTTGTGTCTAACATAGTGGGATACGTTGACTTAGAATGGGCAGACATTTTTTATGATAAAAACATTTGTGGTCGATGTTCCTACCCTGGTAACATCCTTGATTCTTGGTATAGAAGGAGAAAAAGTTATGTCTCATTGTTCACAACTGAGGCTGAATATGTTGCCCTTGGAAGTTTTTGCATTCTATTACTTTGGATGAATCTGATGCAAAAGAATTATGGTTTAAATAGCAAAATTCATACTGTATTCAGTGATAACAAGAGTTTCCTAGACATATCAAAGAACCTTGTCCAATACTCTAGAACCAAACATCTAGACATTAGAAATCACTTCATTAGGGATCTTGTTGAACAAAAAAATGTGTGTCTAGAATTTATTGATACTGAAAATCAGTTGACTAATATATTTACCAAGGCAATAGATCATGAGGGACTTTTCTCCCGTGCACACATCCATTTACACATCTGTATATTAACTAACTTAAAAAAAATAGAAAATCCAAAAAATATGATGTATTAGCACAATCAATCTCAGTGTGGTCACTTGTTTGTTTACATATTTGACACGACTTGTTACTTGATTGTGAGAACTTTCTATTCATGTTATCTTTTGATAACTTGATATAATCTTTCTAGATATCTCACAGTTGGTGCCTTATTCGCAAAAGAAACAGCTGCTTCACCCATTTGCATGAAGCCAGTCCAGTGTGATCAAGTGATCCTCAAGATAATAGTTTAAAATCAAACTTGAAAAGATCACTGGACAAAGGGCTATCTTTGGGTATCAGAAAAGTGAAAGCTACTCAAATTATATATTTTCTCCACATAAAAAAATGGGTGAATGCATTCTAGAGGCTGTGCATATTGGATTATTGTTCATTGACTTCTTGTGACCAGTTGTGTCCCCAAATGTGACTTACATCATATGCCACATTTGTACTGAGATTTGAATCATCACGTATGTGTATAACATCATTCTAGTCATTCTGCATGTTTATGTCATTCTTAGGTACCCGGTAAATATATATGTTTATTTATTTTTATTATTTATAAATTTTTTATTTAACATGTTTTTGTTTAACAATATCCCTTATAAAATGTATTATAGGTCAATCATGTAAAGGGGAATTATTGTGGACTGCTTCAAAGGGTAAATGTGGAAATAATATGTCACGGATATCTTATTTTTATTATGGGATGTAGATAGAATTTTGATTGTGATTAATCCCTATTTTTTTGGTAATTATCTGTGCAAATTTCAAAGGTCAAGAATTTGAATTGATTCTCATCATTGTTTGGCTTCCCAAGCTAAGGTACGTCTCCCCCAGGTCTGTATCTCCTTACTTGTGAAGGAAATGAGGAGTTGTCTGTTTAATTGGAAATCTCATACGTCTCATCATTCTCTATCTCTCTCCTTGTTCTGCAACACAGACACACATACACACCAGATTATTCTCTCTAATCCTTGATTGCAGAAGAAGAATCTCTTTGGTTTTTGCTCCTTTTCATTCTCATGAAAATCCAGTTGCGACCCTGAATGTGAGTACAGATGTGCGCACATCTGCACCTACATCTGATATTCCAATCTCAATAGTTTCTCAACTGAGGCACTTGATGCTCAAATCTTGATTTCTAAAGGTCACATTACAACATTTACAAGCTCAAGTTGTTGCATCTCAAACTTATATTGAAAATTCTCTTTTCACCTTAATGACTACAATTTTTGGTCAAAAAGGGGGGGGGGGAGAAGAATTCGACATAGGGGGAGCTGATAAGGTTAGCAACAAAGACATAATTTGTTGTGGTAGAAAATTCAGGTGGTTGTGTTGTTTACTTTTAAAAAAAACTTCGTTGGAAAAATCAAAAGAAATTTATTGTATTGTGGTTGAATGGAAAGAGTCGGTCTCTGGAGAAACGCGTTTCTCCAGAAGTATGGAGAAACGTGTTCTGGATATTCAGAACCTTTGGGATGGATATCCAGAAAAAAATTTCTAGATATCAGTCTCGAAGGGTTCTGGATATCCAGAAGCTTTGGAACGGATATCCAGAAGCCTTTGGGACGGATATCCAGAAAAAAAAAGATTTGAAGCCAAATCCAAGGTCAAGACCAGAAATTGCTTATTGAAGGTTTCTGGATATCCAGAAACCTTCAAATGTATATCCAGAAACAATCAAATGAATATCCAGAAACATTTTGAAAGTTTCTGGATATTCATTTTGAAGGTTTCTGGATATCACTTTCATAAGCTTCTGGATATCCAGAAGCCTTGGCCTGTATTGTCGCGCGACAAGTCGGGCCCCATTTCTCCATAAATTATGGAGAAACGCGTTTCTTTCCAGATTTTACGGAATGGAAAAGGGTACAAATGAAAGCACAAAGAGAGAATAAATAGTATACCAAATGACCTTTAATTGTAATGCCGCTTCTATCTCAAAATGGATGGTAATTTTAGTGTTTGATCTAATTTTGTGACAAAGTGTATATAAAATTGCTTAAATTGACTAATTAGTTAATATTGATTTAATTTGATGTGTTAAATATAACTTTCTTTTAACCGCTTATTTTTCATGTCAATGTGATTTAAGTTTGTTATATTCTTAAATATGAACTCAAAGAATGGGCGATAATTATGATTTGGATATAAAAATTATTTGAATTTCTAAAATGAATCTCCTTCAAATATGTTTTGAAAAGTAACTCTTATAAAAAATTAAGTTACGAAATATTTATTGATAAAAAAATTATGAGCCATTCATTTTGATCTGATTTGAGACTCGCTAAATAATTGGGATGGCCTTGTTAGCTACGATAACAGAACCTAAATCTAACCTAAGACCTTTTAGTTTGACAACTAGAGCCATTTTTTTACTTTTTCGGGTGCAAAATAACTGTCATTTTAAATAAAATATGCCAAAAACTTATAAAAAATGCGTTTTTTGTGAGCTTAACAAAAAACGTGTTTTTACCTGCACGCAAAGACGAGACGGTACCAGTACCAGGTCTCTCACTTTCTCTCTCTAATCGCCAATGGCGACCTCAATCACGGTCATCGGAACTGAAGTAGACAAATTACCGGCGATCTGGGTGGAGACGAAGCCCTTTCTCTAATCTTCCAAGGTAAATCAATTGAATTTAGACAACCCTTCTTCTCAATCAGATCGAAGCTCCAACATCAATTGATTTGAACCACTAAAACGGCAATAGATCAAGTACAAGTTGGAGCTTTACCTTACCCGAGTGGTCAGAAAGAGAGAAACAATGGAAGCTTGTTTGTGGATAGAATGATTCGAAAGAGAAGGAGAGGGAATCGCCAAGAAAAACGTGGAGAGAGAATTGAGATCGCAAACGACGGAGGGGCTGTCAAGTAGGATCGCAAAAATTGAGTCTTAGAAGGAAGGCTGCCAGTTGGTGATTAATGAAGTGCCCGTTAGTGTATAATAGAGTGCCCGTTAGTGTATAATCAAGTGCCCGTTGGTGTATAATTGAGTGCCCGTTAGTGTATAATCAAGTGCCCGTTAGTGCATAATCAAGTGCCCGTTGGTGTATAATTGAGTGCCCGTTAGTGTATAATAGAGTGCCAGTAAGTGTGTAACTGAGTGTCAATGTATTTTTTGAATGCCGCTTCTTGTAATTTTGAATGCCAGTCCATTTTTTTTAATGCCAGTTCATGTTTTTTTGAATATCAGCAAAAATAATTATCAGTGTTTTTGAGTGCCAGTATATGCATTTTTGAGTGTCAGTAAATGTGTTTTCAAATGCCAGTTCATGTATTTTTGAATGTCAGTGCTTGTATTTTTGAGAACGGCAAAAATATTAGTGTAACAAAGTGCCAGTGTTAGTGTAACAGAGTGCCAGTGTGAAGAGTGCCAGTTCATGTATTTAAAAGTGCCCGTGTAAAAAGTGTCAGTTTCAGTTTAACAAAGTGCCAGTACCAGTTTACACTGGCACTTTTTTCGCTGGCACTTTGTTATATATGCACTGTCACTTTGTCACACTGACAGTTTGTTAAACAGGCACTGGCATAAACGGGGGAATCATTAATTACGAAAATGCCACCGTTTATTTTGAACATGGTTGCCAGTAATTACAAGATTGCCACCGTTTATTTTGAAAACACGTTTTTCCTTATCTTAAGAAAAAACTAGTTTTTTATAAGACCAACTCATAAAATATTTGGTTTAAAATAATTGTTATTTTTTATCAAAAATATTCAATTTCCTATTATACCCTCATATTGAAACTTGTTTCAACTATTTATTAATTTATTGTATAAAATAATTTATTGACACTTTCATCATTAACTAATGATAATAATTTATTTTTAAACCCGTAAAAAGTTCAAAAATGATAGTAATTATTTTGAATTAAAGGAGTACATTAAAGAGCCATTATTGTTCAACTAAATACAATTATTCAACTATATGTATAGAGTCAGAGTGGTTTGGTTAGTATTCATTGACGGATTAATGATACACAAACCTAAACATATGTTTGGTGGAGACAAATATAATATTTCGTTGGTTTACAATAATACAACTATAAAATTTATTAAGTGAAGTTTGCCATTAAGCGAATCGAGCAACATATAGTTGTACTCCCTCCATCCCACGGTTTAATTTTCTTTGTTTAACTTGACTCGAGAATTAAAAAAAAATATACTCCCTCCGTCCCACTTCATTTGAGACCAAAAAAAAGGGCACAACTATTAAGGAAAAGTGATGTAAGAAAGAGAAAAAGGTAAATGTTGTGAGTATGAAAAATTAAATAGGAGAGAGAATGAGTGGGAGGAATAGTTAGGAGAGAGAATGTTGTGAGTGAAAAAGTAAAATAGGAGAGAGAATGAGTGGGATAAATAGTGAAGATTCCTTTCTATTTTGGGAAGTATCAATTAAAGTGGGACGGACCAAAAAGGAAATAAGTATCAATTGAAGTGGGACAGAGGGAGTATATATTATTAGTATATGAAAAGCAGAGTAAGAGAGAGAAAGTGGATAGAGAGTTTTTGTTGGGAGTATGATAAGTGAGTTTCATTGTCTATTTTAAATAATAAAGCAACTAAGAACCTTGAGATAGACTAAAAAATAAAGTAAAAACCTTAAATTGAAACGGAGGAAATACTTATTATAGGTTGAAAAGATTAACATACGAGTACATTTTCAACTACCACTATTCAAGAAGAAAATTGTTGTCAATTTATTTATCCACAAAATTACTCATTTCTGATGAACCTAACTTTACAATATTTCAGATAAATGTTTCACTAAAATTTTGATGACTAGCGGCAGGCTGCGTTACCTTCAATGTATGTGGCAAAAATGCATATGTTGCCTTGAATTTATAGATATAAGAAATGCATATGTTACCTTGAATTTATAGATATAGAAGTTGCATCAAGGAGAATCGTCTATGGTAATATGTAAAAATACCAATCCGGTCGTCCCATTAATCGGCACGCAAAATGAAAATGAGATCACTTATAATACTCACAACAATTATTCATTTACTTCACTTTCAATCTTCTACCCAACTATCTACACTCACAACACAACACATCACATTTCTACTTTTTTCTTAATTTCTGTGTCTAGCACATTTGTGTATACTACTAATATGGGACGAAGAGAGTATGCTACGATGAGTTATAAATATATAAGAAAATTTTGATTAAGAAATGAGGTGATCATGAAGAAAATAAGAGTTTCACCAATTGACAAAAAATGAGGGAGAATCGTCTATTGATTATGAATGATGCACCGATGAAAAAACCTGGATAGTGGTGGAGAAGTGAAAAGATGGCGAGAAATAAAAAAGACATAAGAAAGCAGGGATAAACCAAATTCAAATTTCTTTCCACCTATTTCTTCTTTTAATTATTTTTTTTTCACATTTTTTCGTTGACGACTACATAAGTGAATTTATGTTAATTGACCCATATTATTTTGGTAGTAAGATTATTTTTGTTGATACAGTAAGGCAGTATTATTTTATGAAATCAAAATTTTAAATAAACCAAATCCATTATTGGCCCACATTTTTTTAATTATTATGAATAAAATGGTAAATCTATCATTTAGGCAACTAGGGGTGTAAATGGTTCGGTTTGAGGAAATTTACGGAACGAACTACTAGTAATCGGTTTGGAAAAATTCCAAATCGAATCGAACCATGAAAAAATTCCAACCGAACCAAACCAAACAGTTATGATTTGGTTCGGTTTGGTTCAAATCGCGGTTCAATTATGTCGTTCAAACTACGGGTCAGAAATTAGTCCAGACCGTGGTTCATACCATAATTTAGACTACGTACGCTTCAAACCACGATTCAGACCGCAACTCATTTCATATTATTTAAATTTTCCATGATCACGGATAAATAGCGAAAAATGCGAGTGTTTAAAAAACTAGATGGAGAGAGAGGCCGAATGAAGAAAAAAACTTTACAATCTCGATCGTTGATAAACTTGATTATTTATGCGTCGCAATGAAAATAACGAATGATGAAACTAATATTAAATAAAATATGAAATGGGGATCATGAATAGTTTAAGTAAATATTAATGAAGATACGAAATATTAAATAAGATACAAAAGCAGGGGTTAGTATTAGTTTATGTAATGTGGTTTAGTTTGGCGACTTGGTTTGATGGTTCGGTCTCGCGGTCTCAAACCGCGATTTGTTTTGGTTCAATTTGGTATAGTCTTGAAAGGACATACCACAAATCAAATCGAATCATGTGGCTTGTCAATATTTGAGACCGTACATATCATACTTGAAAATAAATCAAACCGCATTCGGTTTGATCTCAAATCGCGATTTGAACCAAATCACTTGCGCTATACTATAAGTTACTAAACGTTGACACATTATTATATGGCCATCAAATTTCCATATTATACAACATTGCCATCCAATTATGACACATTGGCCATCGGAGTCTCATAATATTCATTATCGCCACTCAAATAGAAAAAAAATATGCAAAAGACCATACAAATGATTTTTTGTAACTTTATTTCATTAATTGGTTCTAAAATCACATTTAAACTCCTATATTGTACCCATGAATTGCAGTTTCTATTTTTATGAACATATTTATATTTATATAAAAATTGCTATTTAATATTGCCCATAAATTTGAATTTGAAAACTTTATGAATATAACATGTCCATAGAAATTGAACAAGTAAATTAAAATATAAAAATTGAGTGGCATTATTAAAATTTTGTTGACTTTTTTTTTATTGAAGATGAAGAAAATGCAATTGAACAACAAATCAAACCGTAGTAAAAATTTGAAATTTTAATTAAAAATTGTCATTTCTTCGATTTTTGTTGACTTCGTATTGAATTTTCTTTTTCTTTTCAATTTTAATGAATATTTTTATATTATAAAATTTTAAATTTGTATTTCATAGGTATTATTTAAAAATTTAAAATTGCAACCAACAATTTAAAATTTAAAATTAATATTTATAGTACTTTATTGAGGGGTATAACTGAGATTTTGGGAGCAATTAAGGAAAAAAATGTTAGTTGGAATCCATTTTTCGGGGCTATTTGCATATTCTTAGTTAGTATGGCAATGCTAAATATTTTTAAATTTAGTGGCCAATTGATTAACGTATCAAAATTGAATGGCAATGTTGAATATTTTCGACGCACACACCCTACTTTAACAGTGACTGCACACACCCTACTTTAACACTGACTCTCATATTTTAACTATTAGACTAAATAAAATATGATAGTTTAAGTATAAGAGTCATTTTTTCAACCTTTTTTTTAAAATAAAAAGAAAAAAAAAACTTTGCTAATTTATTAAAACTGACTCTAATACTTTAACCATCAGACTAAATATATCTGATAGTTTAATTATAAGGGTATTTTTTCAATATTTTTTACAAAAAAATAAATAAATGATATTGAACGGAATATAATTTCCCCCTAATTAAATATCCCTAAAGATAAGGAAAACAATTATCCTAATCCAATAGGGATTTATTCTCACTCAAGAAGTCTTATTTGGAGCAGACTCCTAGCGGGCTAAGGAACCTAAATTAGATGAAGATTCACTCTCCTAATACAAATCAACTATGAACTCCTATTATTGGAGGACTCATCACTTGAAAGCTATAAATAAAGGTCAAATCCCTCGCACAAAAGGTACATTCAAACACCCTTTCAATACTATAATACGCCTTTCCTTCCGGTTTATATCATCTTCATATACAGATGCTTATTCTCACGTCGGAGGGTTTGCGCGGGGGTAACTCCCCGCGCCCTAACGGTGTTTGTTTTGCAGATCCGTTCGTCGTTCGTCCAGGAATCCAACGCCGCGTTCCCGACTGATTAGGTACCCCCGATACCGCTCATTTTTTGCTGCATCAGTTTGGTTCCATTGCCGGGAACGAAGACTAACGAATGGCGAACGACGGACTGACAAATTCTAAAGCCAATGATAGCAAGAGAGGAAGATACGTTGATCTCCTTTTCTCTCTCTTTCTCTCTTTTTCTCTCTCTCTCTCTCTCTCTCTCTCTTTATATCTGTGTTTTATATATATATCTGTGTTTGGGCTAATCATGGATAATGAATTACCGAAAAGGTTAAGTTCATTGTCACTTTTAAGGAAATCTTATTTGTTCTTTCATCGAGAAATTAACAGCCGCATATATAAAGTATGGATCACCGTTTTCGTGAAGCCCCTCATGGTCTTTTAGAGCTTGAAGAAATCCCGACTCGGAGATTACGTGAAGAAGGTCAGGTTCTTATTGACGTTTGGTCATCGTTGGCTATTGACGCATTAGTACCGATTCACCTTCGGAACGAGCTAGACGGCTGGGCCCGAAGCTTTTATACGCTTCAGACACACTTGGATTCGGTCATGCAATATGCTCGCCCTAAGTTGCCCCAACCAACTCACCCTGATTGGAACACCACCATGCAGCATGTCAGGACACAATTTGCTAGGATGTGACAGCACTGTCATACTGCAACATTGACTCAGTTAAAAGGGTTAGATCCTCAGCAGCCGGTTACGGTTACGTTGGTCGCAAAGGCGATGACGATAACTACATGAAAGCACGCCGCACCGTTTTCACTTTAGCAGAAAAGCTAAAATCACGACCGAGCCTATGGTCCTATAGCTATTTAAAACTCTACACCAGACATTGCGTTCACTAGAACACAGCTTTGTCAAATCAAGGTGAAGAGAAAAGTCAGGAACGTCTGGGGAGAAGCGTTTCATTACGTACTCTTGGAGGGTCTGTTTGCAGATCCTTTCATTCAGCACTTCATGAGCATCGATTCATTCTACTTGGAGAAGATCCGCTCTTTGCTGTACCACGCCTGATCGAGGAGATTTTATCTGAGCACGACTACATCTACATGTTTGAATTGTTCATCTACCGAAAGATTGCCGCCCCTAATGGCCACATGTATCTCAAAACACAAGGGATACCTTCAGATCTGGCCCACGGCTCCAGGATTATTGTGTTCTAGGCCTACTCTGACGACAACGGCTTGGGGTCAAATTCTTGGAGAAATTTGCTTGGGAAAAAGATCAATCCACAGTTTCCATTAAGGGCACAAATAATCAGGTGTTGTCTTTCATCTTAAAGTTATATCTCCGTCTTTAATTTGCATTGCACAGGAATGACCAAATTGTATGTTACTAAATGATCTACTTAACAAGGGGTATTGATCAAAAATCATATGCTAGAGAGAAGAAATCGTAACATGCCTATGCCTTGATTACATTATGCTCCTAACCCTTTCCTATATTAATTATTTGCAATATCACCATGAGTAACCTGTTACACTGAATAAAACTAGCTTTGCATTGCACCCTTCAATCATGAAAGCCAGTTCATGCCTAAATCGACTTTTCAACAACGCCATTAGAATATTGCTGTAATCAAATTACTTATGTCATCAAAGCAAATTGTACAGTTTGAAGGTTTGCCTTCACTAGACCATGGTTTTTGATTTGTCGTGCTGCCATCGTTTTGGCACACCTATTATATGCTACAGTTTTTTTTTCTCTTGTAACCTCCTGTTGCAGAAGATTAGCGGGTGAGAATCTATCACACCGATGAGTAAGAAAACAGATTTATCGAGCAGTGGCACATCGCCAGGGTGAAGTGCCCAGGCTGGAAACAACGAGGTCGCTGCCCACGAGACCACCCATGGGAGCAACAAGGCAAACAAGCAGTCAAGCAGCCAATATTGTTCCAGATCAGAGATCTACCATGAATAACATTTTCGGGTGAAACGAATCTTAAACCAAGATTCCTTCTGGTATCAAAACTCCATGCGGATGAACCTGGCAAAAGGAGGACCACGAATAGAGGAATAAGAGCTTGCTAAATGATTGTTGAAGACAACTCCCTCCGTTTCAGCTTAAAACTCAATTCGGCTCTTTGATGCTACGGGACTTAACTCCACAACGGAAACAAGCAGGGAAGACGACCTTCTCCTAACAAGGTTGCTACTGCGCATGCGTAGTTCCCAAACCTCAACTGGCCAAGCAGCATCCTCGCTCGATCAAGCGGACAGACTCGCAAAACGCCACAAACTGACTCGTCCTCTTGTTTGATATCGGCTATAGAACTCAACCCGCTGGTGGAGCTCACTATGGTGGTCGGTACAGTTCTGTGTATGGTTCAGCGCCACTCAGCAGTGCTCAACAAGCCCCACCAGCTAGTGCCAAAGGAGCTGAACCATCTGCGTTGGAAGACAGGCGTCAATATGCTGAGCGAACAGGTGCATATATCGAGAGAGATTTGCAAAGTGACCCAGCTAGCTAGTCGTTTCGCTGATTCAATTAGTTTTGGTCATCAACATCAGCCCGACTTGTATGATCGCATATATCAGGCATCAGTTCTTCGCCAAGAACGCATGCTGAAGGCTCAGGCGCTGCAGTCTTCCCCTATTGATGGAGGTCCTAGGTATACTCATCCAGTTTGGTAGATATTGAAAGGGACTATTTATCAATGGATAAGCGATATCCTAGGCTCTTTGTTTCTCCAGAATGCTCCAAAGTGGTGGTTAACTGGCCAAGGGAGAATCTTAAAATTCCTTTCTATACGCCTGTCAGCTTTCAACATGATTTTATTTAAGAAAGGATACTACTTCTGCATGATTAAGTTCAGCAGCACCAGTTATCACCCCAGTGCATACTAACTCCCATGCTACTCAGCATATGGGTATGCTTGAACAAGGAAGAAAAGCGAAATTCGCGAGATTAGAAGACATAGTGTTGACCAGTTCCTCAACTGCTCTTCATTGAGGACTTCTCTCGAACATATGTGAAGCGGAAGGTTTCATAGCACCAGGAACAACAATAATAGGCCCAGATGGCTTTTCGGGCAACAGCGAGAGACATCCCATATACGGGGTTGAGCTCGACCACAACAAAGCAAGACATCCCATATACGGGGTTGAGCTCGACGCCAACAAAGCAAGACATCCCATATACGGGGTTGAGCTCGACGCCAACATCGAAGCGACATTGCCTCGTGATGCCTATTCGTATTTCTCGGGGGCCAGCTATGACTAGAAGATAAGGAGAGCTGAGGGACGTGGACTTTCTTGATACGGTTCTGTCCGTCCTAGATTTAGCCCCTCTTCTCGTCAGCGGCCATACCCTGACTTGAGACAAGGAGAGCTGCAGGACGTTGACGAACTAATTCAGATGGAGATACCAGACGTTCGTGGATACGCCGTCCGTCCCATTTAGCCCTCTTCTCAGCAGCCATACCCTGACTTGAGACAAGGAGAGCTGTAGGACGTTGACGAACTAATTCAGATGGAGATACCAGACGTTCGTGATACAGTTCTGTCCGTCCCAGATTTAGCCCCTCTTCTCGTCAGCGGCCATACCCTGACTTGAGACAAGAAAAGCTGTAGGACGTTGACGAACTAATTCAGATGGAGATACCAGACGTTCGTGATACGCTTCGTCCGTCCTGCATTTAGCCCTCTTCTCGTCAGCGGCCATACCCTGACTTGAGACAAGGAGAGCTGCAGGACGTAGACGAACTAGTGGAAATGAGTCAATGAAATTCAAATTCACTTCTTCAAACGTGCAAGGCCACTATCAACTACTGACACCAACGCTGGAAGACGAGGATCTCATCTCCTACTCTCGCCTTACGTCTTGACGAGGGTCCGCCTCGACTCAATGACTATAGGCTCTTCACAGCCAAGACTGAGGATCTCTCCTCAGCCTACTGGCTTACCTTACATCCTGACGAGGGTCCGCCTCGATTCAAGGATTACAAGGTTCCAACCATCTACCTGACATCCTGACGAGGGTCCGCCGATTCAAGGATTACAAGGTTCAAACAATCAACCTTACATCCCGACGAGGGTCCGCCGATTCAAGGATTACAAGGTTCCAAAAATCTACCTTACATCCTGACGAGGGTCCGCCTCGATTCAAGGATTACAAGGTTCCAACAATCAACCTTACATCCTGACGAGGGTCCGCCTCGATTCAAGGATTACAAGGTTCAGACAATCAACCTTACATCCTGACGAGGGTCCGCCTCGATTCAAGGATTACAAGGTTCCAATCATCAACCTTACATCCTGACGAGGGTCCGCCTCGATTCAAGTATTACAAGGTTCCAACCATTAAACCTTACATCCTGACGAGGGTCCGCCTCGATTCAAGGATTACAAGGTTCCAACCATCAACCTTACATCCTGACGAGGGTCCGCCTCGATTCAAGGATTACAAGGTTCCAACCATCAAACCTTACATCCTGACGAGGGTCCGCCTCGATTCAAGGATTACAAGGTTCCAACCATTAAACCTTACATCCTGACGAGGGTCCGCCTCGATTCAAGGATTACAAGGTTCCAACCATCAACCTTACATCCTGACGAGGGCCCGCCTCGATTCAAGGATTACAAGGTTCCAACCATCAAACCTTACATCCTGACGAGGGTCCGCCTCGATTCAAGGATTATAAGGTTCCAACCATCAACCTTACATCCTGACGAGGGTCCGCCTCGATTCAAGGATTACAAGGTTCCAACCATCTACCTTACATCCTGACGAGGGTCCGCCTCGATTCAAGGATTACAAGGTTCAAACAATCAACCTTACGTCCTGACGAGGGTCCGCCTCGATTCAAGGATTACAAGGTTCAAAAAGTCAAGACCAAGGAGTCTCCTCGGCATCTACCTCATCATTTCATCTTGAACCAGCGGACAACTGAAGCGACACTTGTCACTTGACGCCTGTTCGTATTCTTATAAACTGAGATAGAGCTTACTTCCTCCTCGTCATCGACATGGCCGAGCTAGGAAGTCGGGGGCCACTGAACGGGATATAATTTCCCCCTAATTAAATATCCCTAAAGATAAGGAAAACAATTATCCTAATTCAATAGAGATTTATTCTCACTCAAGAAGTCTTATTTGGAGCAGACTCCTAGCGGGCTAAGGAACCTAAATTAGATGAAGATTCACTCTCCTAATACAAATCAACTATGAACTCCTATTATTGGAGGACTCATCACTTGAAAGCTATAAATAAAGGTCAAATCCCTCACACAAAAGGTACATTCAAACACCCTTTCAATACTATAATACGCCTTTCCTTCCGGTTTATATCATCTTCATATACAGATGCTTATTCTCACGTCGGAGGGTTTGCGCGGGGGTAACTCCCCGCGCCCTAACGGTGTTTGTTTTGCAGATCCGTTCGTCGTTCGTCCAGGAATTCAACGCAGCGTTCTCGACTGATTAGGTACCCCCGGTACCGCTCATTTTTTGCTGCATCAGATATTTTGTTAAAATTGAGTCTCGTAGTTTAACTATAAGACCCAAATTAATCTTAAAGTTGAACTTGGAGCAAAGCCTGTTTTTTGCTCCCTAATATAAGACTCATATTTCAACAAAAAAATAAAAAAAACAGAACTAAAAGTTATCGTAAAAATTGTTGTTACTGCATTTATCATATGTTATACATTAATAAACCATCAAAATCTGTCAAATACATAGTAGTCACTAGCAAAAGGTCACAAAAAATCAATAACCTAGATGAAACTCCCAAATCTGCATCAAGTGAACAAACTTCATAAAAATGCATATAATAGTAAAAAACTAGAATAAAACACAAAACTACTTCGTTGATAATAGATCTACGCCGGAGTTTCAATCAGAGCTCGAGAAAGTCACCGAGAAAGATGCATACCATATTTAGAAGAAGTCGACACTTGTTCGCGTGAGGGAAAGTGTACATCTGGTGTCGACCGGTCTGAGAGTCGCTATGGAACTGATGTCACTATAAATTTTTGTCCAAATATGTACAGAGAGAGAAAGAGAGAGATTATGTGTTTGTGGTATGCATGAGAGAGGGTAGGAGAGGGGAGAAGAGGGAAGATCACCGAAGAAAAGAGAAAAGGTCACGGGAGAAATGAAGGTCGCCGGAGGGGAGGAGGGTTTATAGAGTGAGTTTCTTTTTTTTTTTTTTTTTTTTTTTTTTGTTGATGAATTTGGACACTACACTATAGAAGTGGGAGGGTAGGATTGAAAATAAACATATTTATTGACTGATCAAAGGATTTATGTGAAATTTAGATTAGGATGAACTTTTTATATGAGATTTAGGAAATGCATGTCCTTATAAGCAATTGATATTAGACATGGCCGACACGTAATCGTACCCGTACGGACCCGTGGAATCGTATCCGGATTTGACCCATCAGAATCGTAACCGTGTAAGACCCGTGAACTGTTGGACTCGTACCCGCACAGTTGGCGGTTCGATTACGGTTCCTCATTTTTCGGACCCGTGACCCGGATGGTCCAACACGTGGAACCGTACCCGTTATGACCCGTGGAACCGTACCCGTGAGACCCGTGTCAGGAACCGCGTCAGACGCGTCAGAATATTACCTTTTTGACTTACTTTTTGACCTCTTTGTCTTTAATCCCATTAGCAATCTCGTTAGTGACGGGCAGTTTGATTAAAATATTACCGTTTGACTGACTTTTTGACCTCTTTTCAGTCCTTCAAAAATAAAATTTGTTATCCATATATAAATAATACTCCCTCCGTCCCGCCAAGAGTGTCACCCTTTTAGGGGTGGCACGCAAATTAAGGAAAAGTGTAGGAAGAAAAAATATTGTGAGTGTAATTTGAAAATAGAAGAGAGAATTAGTGGAGAAAATAGTGAATTTAAAAAGTGTTGTGAGGGTAGAGGAGAGAGAATTAGTGGAGGGAATAGTGGATGGGATAATAGAATATTAATAAAATATTTTCTTTTTAGGAAAGGTGACCCTAACGGGACACTCTTTTGGGTAAAAAGTGACACTTCGAGTGGGACGGAGGGAGTATAATTATCTAACTATAAATATCATTTTCCACCCCAAATAATTTACTTCACAAAAACTCAGTTATCTCTCACTCTCTCTCTCTCTCTCTAACGAAAATTGTTAATTCAAACTTCAAAGTCTTTTTTTTTTTACATTTTTACTTTGTTAATTCATTATATAAAATTATCATTTCTCTTTGACTTTAGGTAACAACTAAATTTGAAAAAAAAAACAGAAAATCATTATGTTTTTAAACTAAGTCTGTTAGATTTTTAATAGAAATTGATTCGTGGGAACCGTGAACCCGTATTTATCGGACCCGTACCCGTGCATCTCACGATTCAATTACGGTTCCTTCGATTTCAAACTCATGACCCGACAGTTTTAACCCGTACTCGAATTTGGCCATATCTAATTGATATGGTCCAAGGAGGTTAGGGAATTAATCCTAGAAAGAAACTAGAAAAAGGAAAAGACCAAAAGTACAAGTCCGAATACCGACTACGCCATTTCATCAGTCCTAGGATTCTACTGTAAGCGCACGTGCACACCCCTCTCACATTCACCTAAAGGCTAACCCCTAGTCCCTACAGTCAATCTCTCTCCTTTATTATAAAAAATCCTTAATCTCTTATTTACTTACTTGGACATTGATTATGGGGAAGTGGGAACTTAAAAACGGTTAAGGGGAGGGGGAATTCATGCCGTCGGATCATTTGTTGAGATTCAATCTCAACCGCTCTTTGTCTCGGCGATTACCTCCATTGTCTATTGTAATATAGATTCCATCCCAAACATCATAACACTCCTTTTGTGTTTAGTTGTTTTTTTCCTTAACCAAACTGTGTTTAGTTGTTAAGATAGTTAACTACTTAATTATACTTAATTATTCGAAATAATTTTCTAAAATAATTTTTTTCATAAATATCCCATTTTTATATAGAGTTGGTCTTATAAAAAATACATTTTTTTCTAAGTAAAAAAAAATCATTTTTACACTGACACTTAATAATACATGCACTGACATTCTTTACACTGACACTTTTTTATACTAATACTGACACTTTTTTACCCTACACTAGCACTCTTTATACTGGCACTTTATATACATGCACTGACACTCTTTACACTGACACTATGTTACACTAACACTGACACTTTTTTATACTGGCACTTAATATACATGCACTGAGACTCTTTACACTAGCACTTTATTACACTAAGACTGACACTTTTTTACACTGACACTTTGTTACACTAACACTAGCACTTTGTTACACTAACACTTTATTACACTGGCACTTTGTTACACTAACACTGGCACTAGCGGGAGAAATAAAATACGTTTTTTTCTAAGCTTAAGAAAAAACGCATTTTTTGTAAGATCTTGGCTTTTTTAATGTTATGGATTCCCTCCTATTGTCTTTTGGGTTTTTACTGGGGATTAAATAATAGTTTGATTCCTAAACATATCACTTTTTATTAGTTTGGTCTCCCAAGAATAATTTTTACTAGTTTGGTCCCTTATGTTGACTATTTTTGCCAGTTTTACCTTTTTGTTCATGAAATATTCAAAAATTTCAAAAATAACCTTATAATAAATAATATTTTGATCTCTAAACTTAACATTTTTTTATCAATTTAGTCCATTGTGATCGTTATTTATCAATTTGTCTCCCCTCTACATTTTTGTTAATTTATAGCTCTTGGTCAAAAATACTCCTAACTATGATATTGATCAAGAGTTTTCAACTTTTTTGAATCCAAATTATAAAAAAATATACATTTCGATTTAAAGAAATTATAAATTAGTTGATTGTCATTTTTAATTTTCCTAATACAATTTTTTTTTTAAGATTTTCATTCTTTGTCTCCTCTTATTTTTCTCCATTAAGGTATTACAAAAATTTACAAAATCAAATTAACTTTGTCATCACATTATAAAAAAATTTAACTTCTTGGGGTTGATCATTTGATAAAAAAGGGATTTTTTTTATGGTTTGTATCCAAAAAATTGAAGTACTCAAAATCGATCACATAGTAAGAGATATTTTTGACTGAGGGTTAAAAACAAGCAAAAATATAACGTGAACAAACTGATAAAAAACCATCATAAGGGACAATATTGATAAAAGTTTTAACTTTAGAGACCAAATTATTATCTACTATAAGGGAATTCTTGGCATATTTAATATTTCCCAAACAGAAGGGGTAAATTGACAAACAAAGCCGATATAAGGGACCAAATTAATAAAATATATTCATAAGGGACCAAAATAATAAAATGTGACAAGTTTAGGGACCAAATTATTATTCAATCATTTTCATTGGTTTTAAGAAAATCAATTATTATATGAGTTAATGACCAAATTACCAATTTTGCCCATACTAATTATTTCTCCCCCTATAATACTTAACTAAAAAAACTACTAATTAATTATTACAAGGTTCAATGTAAGGATAAAAATGAAAATTCAATATTTTTAACTCAAAGTGACAATTATTTTGGAACAAAAAAATTGTTCAAAATCGACAATTATTTTGGACCGGAGAGAGTATGCTAGTACTAATAAACTTTGGGCAATAATAATAATTTTAGATTAATTTTATTATTTTAATAAAAATATAAATTTGGTATTGATATACAATTGTAAATATTATTAATAACAATTTTTAAATTTTCATAAAACTAATTAAATTAACTTAATTATAACTTAAAATTTCTCTTTATTAATATAAAAAAGTGTGACATTTATTTCGAGACATAAATAGTATATTCCAAAATAAGTATTTAACATGATTTTTATAGTCAAGGATAATTTTTTTTTATTTCTTTAATAAATGTCAATTTTTAAAACAAATTTATCATTCCAAAATATCTATTTATTTTTTTGAGAAAGTTTTAAATGCTTTTTCACCATACAACATCAAGTTCTACTTGATACTCAGGGCTGTTTGGTAAAATTGAAAATTAAACTCTGAAAATGTAGAGCTGAAAAATATAGAGCTGAAATTATTAAGTTGCTGAATTTTAAGAGTTCAGTTTGTTTGGTAATGGCAAACCACTTATATCTGAATTTATTTAATGTTTGAACTTAACATTCTAAAAATTATTTGAATAATCTTAATGAGTGTATAATAAAATAAAGTCTTCAACATATACGTCACTATTATTATAATTAGATTGTATTTTATAATATTTAAATATTTTTTATTAGTACTTTCTTTGACCCATAATAAAATTATCTTGTTAATTATTTTGATAAATTTGTCTAAACTTTGACAAAAAATGAAAACAAATAGTTGATGGATGAATTTGAACTCATTCTATTTTTAACTCTTTCTTTCTCCCTCTTAATTTCTTAAGCTACTCATTTCCAACTTAAAATTAATAGTCTTTTTTAAGACAATCTTAATTAATTAAGTGATTGCAATTTACCTTACCAAATATGCTTAACTTTTTAATCTCTTAAAGTGTTCCAAATTAAGAGCTTAATTGGATTATCAAACAAGCCCTTAGACTTATGATGCAAACCGAGTATTGTGAAATTATTAATAGTTGTTATTTAATAATATTAATACAAGTGGTTAAATTTAACGTTTTTTGTCTGTTTTTTTCAAATATCTCCCAGATTAATACAACATTTAAAATTTTAAAAATTGTTATTAATTTTGTATTAGAAATACTTTCAATAATAATTTTGAATTACATAGGAATAATTAGGTTTTTATAATATTATGATATACGTTCGATTGAGTTGATCATAAAAATTAAAGTAGATTGGAAAAGAGAGAGTATCAACAATAATTTTTAAATTCTTACTAGAATAATAATTTTTATTTTTTCTGAATTATTGATCAATTTAATCTATAATTATATAAAAGCTGAAGTGCAAAGCACTTCAGCACACCCACCATTTTCCCTCCAAAACAAGCACTTGGACTTAATAATGACTAAATTCATTCCCATTTACTGAATACACCCCTTTTGGATACTTAAAAAAATAGAAAATAACCTTGAATAATAGCTTACAAAATAAGCCGTCCTTTAGTATTCCAATCTTCTCGATCTCTCTCTACACACTCTCTGGGCGTCTCTTCCTCTACTCACCATTGCCGCTCTCTCTTCTCTCTTCTCTCTTCTGCAAGCAGACAATGAATGAAGAGATTAACGTCCTCCGCTGCAACTCATCTCTCCGCTGCAACTCATCTCGAACAGTCAGCCGACACTATACCCACCATTTGATTTTCCATTCTCATCTCATCCTCCCAAACCCCTCTTTGTGTTCTTCCCCTTTCTTGTCACTTGGCTAAGATCTTCCCTTCCAAACCCCAAATATTGTCAACAACACTGAAACCCATTTCTTTCTTGAACCGATCGCTGTAACAATTTCACAATAGTGGCGATGGCTTCTTTGGGTTCCTCAGCTCTTGATCAGTCCCAAATTACTTTTGGGTTTGCTGCCTCCAAGCTTCTAAAGCCATGTTTGGCCCATCCCAATTCACTCTCCTATTCAAGGTTCTATATTTTTTTTCTTCATTTTAGTATTGGTGGTAATTTGTTGGGGATTGCCCTTTATTTTGAATTCAGTTTTTATATGCTGGGTGTGCATAATTCAAGTCCTTTTAATCTTTGGTGATGATAAAAACCCTAAACTATTCAAGTTTACTGTCTATGCCTTGCAATTTAAGACTATTTCTGTTTGTTGTACCAATTATGTAGAAGAATTAATGGCATAGTTTTCCACTGCATGATGGGTTATTGCTGTATCAAAGTTTGAAAAGTGAATTATTGAACAAACTTTTAGAGATTGAGTTGAACTGATTCTGCTGGGATAATGTGTTCTTTTATGTTTTTACTTGATGTTTTTGGTCATTCCATTTGATATAGTCTGTGTAATCTTCAAAGTTCAATGTGATGGTTATGTGATTTTCGCTATTCGGGGAATGTTTAATCCTTTCTGATTGATTCTCCTATTTCCAAATTTGTGTACTGGTGAAGGCTTCATGGGTTGATAAGTTTTCAAGAAGTGACATCATCGTTTCTCCATCAATTCTTTCTGCTAATTTCGCAAAGTTGGTAGAGCAGGTCACACTCTTACTTCATTTTCTTTATTCATCTTTTTGAATTCTTACAGCTCTCTAAGATTTGGTTGTCAATAGTATAGATACTTTTTTCTTAAAGTGGTATTTATCCCCAAGTCTCGACTTGGTCGGTTTTTGGCCAAACTAAATTCATAAGATCATGTTTTAGTCTCCAAACCTTCAGTCTTCAAGCTATAGAACTTTTGATGTCTGATAACTCTCACCCTTAACCTTTACTGTACATGGTATATATAGCTAAAAGCAGTTGAGCTGGTAGGTTGTGATTGGATTCACATTGATGTAATGGATGGCCGTTTTGTTCCAAATATAACTATTGAGCCAACTCTTCGCGAGTTACAAGGAAAGATGAGAGAAGGTACAATATTTTCCATGTTATATGAGAAATTTGAAATTGCAGTTCAAAAGTGTTGTGTTCTCTTTATTTATGTTATTAACATATGCCGATGACAGCGGAGAATGATCCACATGATGGGAAAAGGAAATGTGAGACTCTGTGGCCCATATTTAAGATTGCACATCAGAAGAGTCGCTACATATTTGATCTTTACCATCGTAGGAAAGAAATTTCCAAGGAGCTGTTTAAATTCTGCTTAGATCAAGGTTATGCAGTCCGCAATCTAGAGTTGTTGGTGGGCTTCTTAGTGCATATGACCTCTCTGGAGAAAAAGTGTTCCTTGAAAAGGCTAAAGACATTGCTGATAGACTACTTCTAGCCTGGGACACACCATCAGGCATACCTTACAACATTATCAACTTGGCTCTTAGGAATGCCCACAACCCTGGTTGGACTGGTGTAAGTATTAGAAGAAGTCGAGTTTTATAGTCAACGTAAGATTTGTGTTGGCCTATTCAGAGCACTATTCAACGTAGCTTGTCTACCAACTCTTAGACTTGTATGGGTATTCCAAACTAGCAGGCGGTGTTTGTTTAGTGTTCATACTGCTGCCTTAGACTTGTTGCTTGTAGCAACTATTTGCCCATTTTTAGGTCCCTTTTGCCATTTCTTTCATTTCATTATCATACAAATTGCTTTCACTGCATGCCTTATATTTAAGTTTATCAAGTATTCGTTTGTTTCTAAGGGTCATAGTATCCTCGGCATTCTCGGTACAGTAATGCTGGAGTTTATTGCTCTTTCTCAAAGGACAGGGGATCCGAAGTATCAGCAGAAGGTATTTCTTTTGAATATCAACTTTGCATATTTTTCTTTGTCTTGTGAATAGATGCCGACCCTATCAATTATGTAAAAAGATTTTGCCGATCATGTTTGTCTAGCTTAGACTTGGGGGCTCATTTAGTTTATTCTTTTGACATAAAACTTAGTGGTTTACATTAATGTTTCATGTAGAGAACGTTATTTTAGAGCTTAATAAGACTTTTCCTTCTGATGGTTTGCTTCCAGTCTACCTGAATCCACATAGAGGCACAAGCTCACATTCTACCATTACTTTTGGAGCCATGGGGACAGTACCGACTAGCTATTATGATGGAGTTTGGCGGAATAAGTACACTATCAAATTCTCGTAAGCTTTATTAAAGTTTAACTCGATTGCAGCCTTCTACGAGTATTTATTAAAAGTCCTGGATACAAGGAAACAAAACTCGACAAGAAAGCATTATAGGTAAGAGAACTTGGTTGTCACTTACTTGTTAGCTGAAGTTAAGCTTGGATTTATTGGAAATACGTATCCGTAAGTACCCAAATCCGGCTCATACCTTCCTAAGCAAATTTCCAAGCAAGTTCGGTAAGTTTTCCGGTAATTCCCGCACCTTCCTAGTGTTTCGGAAACATTCCGGAACTGTTTTTAATTAAATAAGGGCTGAAGGGAATCCTTCCTAATTAAGAAACACGTTTTTCTTAATTAGGAGGGAAGGTTCTAGAATTTGCCACCTTGCATGGTTCTAGAATGCTGAGTCATTGTGGATAATGCCGCACGGCTGCATTAGCTCGCTGCCCTTAGCCGCACGGCTTCATTAGCCTTATCCAGACTGCCTATAAATAGAGCCCTCCTCTACCCATTTAACAAGGAACAATCAACACACAAATCACCCACAAACACTCCAAAGACGTGAAGAACACTGCTGGAAGATCCAAGAAGGTGAAGAAGAAGGCCAAGAGCTCCCTCCCTCCTCCTTGAAGATCCAAGACCAACCTCTCCTCCTAGCTCCGCCCGACGAAGAAGAAGGAAGCCATTGGTAACCTCGCACGCCCTAACCTCGCATCCTAATTGCTTTATAAATTGCTCATTGCATTAATTTTATATTGCTTGGGACTTGGTAGATTAAAGAGCATATCTTCATATTCCTCCTTCCTCTTTTGCATGTATTAGACATCATTTTTCATAAAAATGTAGTCTTTTCCCATAAAGGTGCATTCTTTGCACCTAAACCCCCCATTTTCAAATAAAAAATGTCATCTTTATGCATCCTTTGCATATAAAAATCAAATCTTTTCAATCAAAATGCATCATTTGCATCCAAAATCACCTTTTCCAAGCATCATTTGCTTTAAAGACCATGTCTTTACCATAAACTAGCATCATATGCTTTTCAAAATGCAATCTTTATGCATCATTTGCATAATGAATGCCAATTTCTTCAACAAAAATGCATCATTTGCATAAAAATCAAATCTTTATGCATCATTTGCAATAAAGATCATTTCTTTAAATTAAGTGCATCATTTACAACCCAAAAATGTCATCTTTTCATTAAAGTGTCATTTTTTACATACATTTCCCCCATTCCCCCATTAGCAACCTAGGAACGGACCGGTGTAAAAGATCCTATCTTTACATCGTTCCTTCCATAAAGGTTTCATAATCTCTTTAGAAACGGACACCTTGAACCCTATATCTCCAATTATCGCTTAAGAAAGAGTATGAAGCATCTATACGAGCTCGACCGTCTTAAAGCGTAGGATTGATGGGCTAAGGACTTTCCTTTTTCTAAAGAACCTCATCTTTGACCATAAAGAGAGTCATTCTCTCGATCACGCAAGTCCCGAGGGTCCCGAGGTTAAAATGCGATGATCACAAGTCACAAGATGAGGGCGGGATCATAATCCCAAATACATAAATTCCAAGAAATCCCGAGCGACAACCAATAAATGGTTTGTACGTCCGGAAGACGACTTGGGACATTCCCTCCTTATTTTCAAACACATGCACACAAGAAAGCACGCAAGCAAGCACGATTAATGAAATCATGGGAGACTTGCTCCGGCAAGGCACTTTGGGTGAACGCCAAACGTTCTTCCCAAGGGGTAACTTAACCTCCGAACCCATAAAACCTTTTTTTCAAAGTTTTGAGGTAATCAAAATGGCGTGGCGACTCCGTTTTTCAAATTAAATCGGATGTCTTCAAACTCGCGTGAATCCAACAAAAACAAAATTTGGGCACACATTCACAGCTTGGCGACTACTGGGGACATCCCAAAGGAGAAAAGTTTTTATTTTCAAAAACAAAAAATCGATACTCTGTGATATAGGTGAAAACCACTTACCCTTCCCGTACACTCCCCGATGTGGGAGTTGGGATAACCGGTGGTTTAACAATCCACGTACTCAAGCATCCCTTTTCGAAAAAAAAAAATTTTTGAAAAAAATAAAAGAAAGCTTTTCCCTTTGAGCGGGTTAGACTCCCATCGCCGATTTCATTAATCATGCTTGCTTTCTTTACCATGCATTGCATCATTTGCATCTTGGAATTTCGTGCATACTTTGAACGGGAAACAACCCAAAAAATAGCGAAAGGAGTGGAACCTGGAAAATTGATCCATGCAATGTACGGCTCAATCCTCCTCGATTCTCGACGGCGACCTCGGCAATTCCACCAGGAAAATCATGGTTAATCCGGGCAAGCCCTAGCAGCCTTGGGCTACTCACCTCCATGACGATCGACCGGGGCTCCTTAAAATTTACGTGCTTATGTGCCGCATTCTCCCCGTCCCGAAAATCATTCCTTTAAAACACATTTATAAAAATCTCTCGTTTTAACTCAAAAAGGAACATTTTTAGGAGACCGCACACTACGCGCACCCGATATATCCTCGTACACTTTTGCACGCACGTCCTTCAAACCCGAGGATGGTTCCACTGCAGTCACGGACAGCCTTACGATGCTCCCGGCGCGCACGGAATCATCCCAACCTCCCCACGGGCAAACAAGGTCCGACCAATGCACGCCGTGTCACACGTTTCAAAACCGTGACTTTTGGTTGGTTTTTGGTCTAGTCCGTGTCATATAGCCCGCTTGCATACCCTCGTAAAGGTCAAGCCTTAGTTCATAACGGAAGAAGAACTATGCCAAAATTCCAACAAGGAAAAATTGGCGAGATCTCGACTCCGACATTGACTATTGACCTCGACCCGCACGGAATGCGCAAGAGTCAAGACCGAGTCTTTGCCAACAAATCAAAAGATCTTTCGCTCAAGCGAAGCTCGCTAAAATTCCGACAAGGAAAACTTGGCAAGATCTTGACCCGCATTGACTTCGATTCTAACTCACGCCCGGCGTATGCAACGAAGTTCAATGTGACACCGTGTCATCCGCTTTTGCCGCCCGACCCATGCCTATTATCTTCTGACATTACCGAAAGTCAAAACGTCATTCGCTCAAGCGAAATTCCGCCAAAATCCTATCAAGGCGTAAAGACGAGACTTTCCCGGTATTGCCTTGACTATAATCCGCATCGCTCGTGCGTTGAAAGTCCCTATGACCCTCTAGACCCGTTAGAGCGTTCTTTACTCCTGGCCTCGGTGGGATCCGCGTGCCTCTATAGGACCCTCGCCCGGGCCGTCCACCCCGGGAGGTCGAAATACAATGTGTGGAATACGAGGGGCTTATAGACGTAGTGACGGAACCCACCGATCCAGATCTAGTGTAGTTACGAAAAAGAAGGGCAAATCCCCTTTTCCAACCAAATAGATATTAATAAAAGACACCGTTTTAAGTAAACCGGAAGATTCTAATTTGCATATTGCCCGAGCCTTCACCCTAAACACCTACCCCGAGTCTAAACCTTTCCTATCCCTTTCCCGCAGCCGAGAAAGAAGTGGGTGAGAACACCGGCCGCCGACTTGTTAGCTGTAATTCTCGTACGCCGCTGTAATCCTCGCTTGGGCCTTTTGTCAAAATGGCCAACATGGTAGTCAACAATGGTAATGACCAAGTAGTCGGAGAAGCCATCCTGGCCCCAGCCCAAGCCTCACATATGGTATGATGTATGCGATCGTGAGGACTGCCTGGAGTATGAGTACCAAGAATGGATCAATGAAGACGCTCCTTCGAGAAAGAAGAAGAAGAGAAAGTCCACACAATGTAAGCTAAAAGAAAGGTATGAAGCCGGAGACAAGAGCGTCGGAACTCTAGGGAGCCTTCCGGCAAGTTCGATTACTATGTCAGCTATGCCAAATGCCCTCGCCGAGGAACCCATCATTCAAAGCACACCAAACTCGATACCCCCATGTACAAAGTGATCCTCTTGGCGTAAAGTGCTGAATTTGTGGCCATCGTGAAGTTCAATGAGAAGCCAGCGCATCTAGAAGCGTAATACGTAAAGCCTATTGAATACGTAGCGCCAAGGAAGAATTAAGATCCCTCTCGAAGAAGACTTCATCGCATTATCCGTGCCAACCCTCCTTGGCTACACCGACAAGGTCGTGGTGTCCAAGATCGCAAAGAGAAAATGAGTTATCGCTAGCAGCATTGATAAGATGAGCCGACTCTTCGCCAATGAGCCCAGCTTGTCACGGACGAGCTCACCGAGAGATTGCATCAAGCTACTCTAGCTCCCCTCACTATCTTTCCACTGCACCGGCCCGTCAATGATTTCCGGCAAGTTTTTGATCAATTTGAAGTCTCCAACTTTCTCTCAAGAACGCAGACAAGACCGCTACTCCCTGTGGCAACAAGAAGAAGGAGTGAGATCCCTGGCCCAACCTTTGTCAAGTCACCCTCGAGTCAATAAGTAGTGTAGGGTCCAGAGTCGCAGCGTCTCGTTCGCCGAGTCAGAATCTTTGAATTCCGGCCCTTCCGAGTCATCCGAAGGCCTCACGCCCGAGGACTATCAAAATGTAATCGATGTCATCTTTCCCCTTATTTTGAATGAAATGACAGATCTTTCTCGAGTATCCTCTTATTGCCAACTTAACAAATGATAAATTAACTCAAAACTTAACAACAATTAATAATGAATCATTTGAACAAGATGCAAACACACTAAATGAACAATACATTAAAGAAATCTTTAAGTGTGTTTCGTAAAAGAGGAAAACCTAGCCCAAGCCGCCGAGGAGGTTTTGACAAGTGTGAACTGGGTACTATCGAGGAACCTAAAGAGACACAGATCGGAAACTTCTTCCAGTAGGGTTGAACGGGACAGACCGATCGATCTCGCTCAGTGGAATACGTCGACGTGTTTGCATGGTCATACAGGGATATGCCGGGGCTAGACAGCTTCGATAGTAGAGCATGTAATCCCTCTAGCACCGCATGCTAAACCAAGAAAGCGTAAACCGAGGAAGATCAAGCGAATGGTCTCTACAGTGTCAAAGAAGAAATTGAGAAGCTACTGCGGGTAGGATTCATCGTAGTCATTGAATATCCGACATGGTTGTCCAATATTGTGACCGTCACCAAGGCCAATGGGAAGGTGCCGCCGTGCAGGATTTCCGAGATCCGAACAAGGCCAGCCCCAAGGACGATTATCCTTTGCCAAACATAGACATCCCGGTGGACTCCACTGCCAACTACGAAGGCAAATCTTTCGTTGATGGCTTTGCAGGATACAACCAGATCAAGATGGCCGAGGAAGACCAAGAAAAGACAGCCTTCACCACGCCGTGGGGAACTTACTGTTATACGGTGATGCCATTTGGGCTTAAGAACGCCGGGGCTACCTACCAAAGGGCAGCGACCGGACTTTGTCATGACATGATCCACAAGGAGATTGGAGGTCTACGTAGACGACATGATAATCCACTCCAAAGGCGAGGACGGGCAACACTTTGTGACTCGCGGAAGTTCTTTTCGAGAGACCGAGACAACATTCCATGAGACTAAACCTTGCTAAATGCACCTTCGGAGTGACAAGGGGAAAAGTGCTTGGGTACATGGTCACGGAGCGAGGTATCGAAGCTGACCCCCAAAAGATCAAAGCCATTATGGATATGAGGCCACCTCGACCTGCATGTAAGTCAAGAGCTTTATGGGAAAACCGCAAGACATATCACCGCTTGCCACAACCGCTGACCACTATGTGCGAGCCCATCTTCAAGCTCATGAAGAAGAATGTAGACACGTAATGGACCGAAGAATGCCAGATGCTTTTGACCGCATCAAGGCATACTTGGTACACCCTCCAGCTATGCCCCCCACATAGACAAAACCTCTTCCGCTTCTATCTCACCTGTCACCGATACGGCAATTGGGGCTATGCTTGCTCAGAAAAGAAAGACTCTCGTAGAAAACGCCATTTACTTTGTCACTGGAAGCTCAGTGGAAGTGAGCTCAATTACTCAGCGTGTGAAAAGACTCGTGCAGGATCGGTCTGGGTAGTCGGCAAGTTGAAGCATTATATGCAAGCCCACCCCGTGAATTTGGTCTCAAAAATGGACCCCATCAAGTACATCTTGATAAGCCTTCCCTCTCGATGCGTCTAGCAAAGTGGTCCTTCTTCTTAGCGTAGTACGACATCAACTATGTGACCGTAAAGGCTATCAAGGGTCAAGCATTGTCGACCACCCGGCAAACTTTCCCAAGAATGAAGACAGCAGGGCCCGAACCCCAATTCCTGCATGAAGGGATCTTTGCATAATAACCCGAAAACCGATGGCGCTATTCTTCGACTGAGCCGCTAACAAAAGAGGAAACGGTATCGGGATGCTACCGGTCGATCCGAAGGACGAGCATACACCCATAGCTCCTCAAGTTGAACTTCCCCGCCACGAACAATGTCGCCGAGTACGAAGCCTCGCATTGCCGGTTTGGAAGCCGCCTTAGAAAGGAATGTCAAGGAGCTAGAAGTTTATGGAGACTCACTCGATCATCAACCGTGTTTCCAACAAATGGAAGACTGTGGACCCTAACCCGCAGCGGTATCATGCCCATATGGAGGAGTTGGATCGGACAGCTTCAGAGAAGTGACCTTCCACTACTTGCCAAGGGAAAAGAACAGATTCGCAGATGCATTAGCTACTCTAGCCTCATTGGTAGAGATCCCCGAGGGAAAAGCCATAAAACCCTTCCGAGTGGGTAGAAGAGAAGCCCCAACCTTCGTCATGTGAAGTGCACTGGGACTCCGAGCCTATAAAGGAACCCCGGTACAATCAAATTTACCAGCTTCCTCAAAGATGGAGAGTCGCCGAGACAAAGAAGGTAGACCGAAAGAAGGAGTCGTAGCCAAGAGCTTGCAAGCTCTAAAAGGTTGGGCCTCCCATTATGTCATTCTAGGAGGCAACCTGTACAAGAAGCGATACCAAGGACCACTCCTCTTGTGCGTTACTCAAGAAAAAGCCAAAGAGTTGATGACTAAAGTCCACAATGGTCCTCGCGGTCCTCATATGAATGCCGAGCCCCGATGCAAGTGATCCTCGAATGGGTTACTACCGGATTTCCATGGAAACAGACCGTGTCCAAGACGTCCGAGCATGCGACAAGTGCCGGTTTGCCAACCTCAACCATCTCCCGCCTCATGACCTGCACCGCATGACGACTCCTTGGCCGTTTGCAACTTGGGGTATTGACGTGATAGGGAAAATAGCCCCTGCAGAAGCAACGGGCATGAATTTGTGCTAGTAGCCATCGACTACTTCACCAAGTGGGTAGAGGCCAAGTCTTACAAGGTCCTCACTTCCAAAAGTGGCCCAATTCATCAAAGAAAACATAATGTGCGTATATGGGGTGCCCAACGAGATCATTTCCGATAATGGGTCGCACTTTGAAGGGGATCGCGATAGGTTGCCGTCGAATTCGTAATCACTCGCCACAAGTCGTCTCCGTACATGCACCTCGACTAATGGAGCCGTGGAAGCCGCTAATAAGACGCTCGAACGGATCATCCGGAAGATGGCCACCCGTGGTCGTGATTGGCCCGAAAAGCCGCACTTGGCACTCGGGGCTACGTAACGTCCGTCGTAATGGCTACAGGAGAAACTCCTTTTGCCTTAACCTACGGGATGGAAGCAAGTGTTACCAAGGAGTTGGAAATCCCGTCATTAAGGGTCCTCCGGAAAAGTGTCAATGAAGTGGAATGGTTGCAAATGCTAAGATGATGAGTTAGCCCCGCTGACGAGAGAAGGCTAAAAGCCATGGAACACACCCGAGCCTACTGAGGCGAATGGCCGTGAGCGTTTGATAAAAAGGTCAAGGCCGTAGACATCAAAGAGGGTGACTTAGTGTTGAAAGTGAAGCCCCTACCGAGACAACCCCGGGAAAATGGGAACCCGTTTGGATCGGCCCTTATGTGGTGCGTAAGATACTATCGGGAGGAGCCATGAAGCTTGCACTGGACGGCAATCCCTTTGTCCACCCACCAACGGTGATAAGCTCAAAAGATACTATGTCTAAAAAAAAATATATAAAAAAAAAAGTGCAAAAGAGTAATAAAAAAATCTTAGTGCAAAAAGAGTAATACCCAAACTAGGGCCGAAACCCCAAAAAGGGCGGTCTAGGCAAAAACAAAAATGGCCGCACATGAAAAAATTAGTTCACCGTAATGAACTACGAAGACTCCGAGCCCCTTAGTCTTTCTTGTAAAAGGGGAACGTAGGCACCATATATGGTTCGGTCTAAACAATAAAAAGGACGATTAAGTTTCCATGAAATGTGTCCTGATCAATAAAAAAGACATTTGAATTTCCATGAAATGTGTCTTGACTAATTTCTAAGATAATATTTCTTGTTCATTACAAGTTAAAAACTTCTTGATGAGTTCAAGCACGGTCTACCTCTTGACTCGCTAACCTCGCTACAAAGATCTAAAATACAATAAAATGCCTAAATAAACTAATGTGTTTGCAAAATGGCAATAAGGGAATCCTAAGAAAAGATCTCGTCGCCGTCATTCGCCGAGTCTTCTTTGGTCTTCTTCCCTTTTCCTCGGCCCCGTCGAGTCTTCTTCCTCTTTTTGTCTATGATGTCGGTATCCTCATCCCGACCTCCGGTATCCTCACCGGAGCCTCTACCAAACCCGTGTCAATAAGTGCTCTCTCTATCCGAGCACGAGTCCGCACCTCCTCCCTCCGAGCCTCGCCAAAGGAGCGACTCCTGACAACCTCTTGTACCGAGCCTCCATATCCCCGACCAAGTCACTCGGACCGGTTATGGCGACTCGCCTTAGCCTCGCCTCTCTCAAAGTCCTACTCGAGTCGCAGCCGCCTCCCAATAAAGCTCGACGTCTCTCCTCCAAGATGACCCGAGTCGCTCCCATCTCCCTCTCGTACTCAATCCAAGTAGACAAAGTGGTCAAGATGGTGCTCTTCCCGCTCCGAAGATAGCCCCGGGTGGGAAAGCAAAGATATGTCCAAGCCCTCGAGAAGAAAGAGAAGTCGGGCCGGATCCCTCATGTCCAATGACACCACCTCCATGGTCCTGATGTCCTCCCAATCACTCAATGGCTCCCGTAAAGCCCCAAACTGCCTCGGATACTAAGGTGGTACGTAGAAGGATGACCAAGCAGACTCCCCGGGAACCCTCACAAAGATAAGACTCCCGAAATATCCTCCCGGTCCGCAACCTCCAATGAGGAATCCACCAACGGATGTCCGAATGGATATCCTAGCCATCGTCGCCTCCCGCCTACCCCGGTCCTGTTGCCTTTGCACCCCTCCGAGAAATCACCCAAGGGACACCGAGTCGGCAAAGCCCCCGGCAAAGCCCCGAGCCTCTCCTGCAGCCCATAAGGTCAACACAGCTGGACTCCCGGATCTCATGAAATGGTCTCCCCGAGCCATCCTGTCAATCCCATGGAATGTCTCTCCCAAAACCAGCGGGACAATATCCTTCCCAGCCTTGCAGTCTCTAACCATGTCCAAGAGGCCACTATGACAGATCCCCACGGACTCAGCAGTGAACAGAACAGAGAATATGCAGAGAATGAAAGCATCCATAGCCACCGTGGTCGCAGCCATATTCGGAGACCCAAACCTGCCCGGGATCTCGGAAAGCTCAATCCTATCCGGGGCTATCATCATCCTCTCAGCCTCTCCCAAGGGAATCTGCAGAAAAGATGCAAGCTTTACCGTCACCGGCACGTCTCCGATCAGCGGAATAGATATAGCCTCAATCTCGGGACCCCCAATCAAGGCTCGGAAGTCTTCATGCGTCGGGACGATCTCGTTATAATAAAGCAAGAAACATGTCTCCGACGTCCTGGAACTTTGCCGCGGCTCTCAAAAGGTCCCAATCGGGCGGGAGATCCCTCAAATGCCATAAAGACTTGATCTTGAAGGAAGAACTCAAGCAGCCCCTATGAGATTGGAAGTTGTGTCTCACCCAAGATTGAAGATCGGACAGAAAATGGTCTCGCTTCCCTTTGCAATCCGACGGGCTTCTCCATCGCAAAATGATCAAAGATGGTGCTTTTAGGTCCAAAATGTGCTCTGGGGAACAATTGGGACAAGTCTAAGTTGAAAATGAAATGAAATGGCCAAGCCTTGCTTTTATTCGTAAAATAACCAAGCCGGTATTTAACCGTGAGCCGCACGCTTCATTTGCCCCAGAGACCTATCCGCACGGCTACATTAGCCCTCCCAGAAAAAATTCTCTGCAGCAACCAAAGTTGCTGCCCAAGGGAGTTTTCACCCCACTTTTTCAACCAAAACCCGTACAAAAACATATCCGTAAGCCATTCAAAGCATTTATACAATTCATTATAAATCATTTTGGCCCATTTTCGCCCCGATTCCAAGCAAAAAATCACCCCAAGGCTCAGATAATATGCAAATTGAAAAAGCATGAATTAGAAAAGCAAATAAAACATAAATACAATGTCTTCGCCCCATCGGCGCCCAAATAAAGCAAAAAAATAAACAAAGTGTGCATAAAAATTGTTCATTATTTGTTTTTGTTCCAAATCTACTCTAGAGACATCCTAGGCCTCCGATTCTTCTTCCTCCTCATCGCTACTCACTCATATATGCTAGCCTCCCTCATCAGTCCTCCTCGGTCGCTCACATCGATAAATGGACATTATCGTGCTCGTACTCAGCCAGTGCTCCGTAATGTCGGGCCGCTGGGTCCCCGCCCGAGGCATGGCACCGGGAAGAGTACTCCGAGGCCGATGAGGTGGGCAGACGCTGTGCCCCCCGACGTGCCGTCTCTTGCGCCTGTGCCTCTGTGCAGGTCCCGCTGCCTTTTGAAGCGCAAGGCCAGCTTCCTCGCGGACTTGACACGTCGTGCCTTCCAGCCCCTATTCTCCGCCTCGACCAGCTTTATCGTAGTGCGAGGGTGGAACCCGAGAAAAAGAAGAGAAAAATCTCGTAAAATCTCGAAAATCTCAAAATTGCAAAAAGCGTAAAAATCAAAGCCGAAAAGTGGAAAGACCCTAAAAGTATACTTACAAAGCTGTCAGCGGCAAGGTGTACCGGGGCTCCCTAGCCGGGACAGGGATCCTCATCCTCCCAGACTCCATGGACCACGTAGGACGATGCGCAGGAGGGATCGGCGGGCCGGGCAGGCTCATCCTCCCCATATCCCCGAGTGACCGCCGCCTTCAATAGCTTCGTGGCGTCCTCGGGGCCGCTCCACAAACACAGCGTAGGGGGTGTCCATGTCGAAGTACTCGCGGCCACGCCGCTCGGGTACCTAGCAATTCATCCTCTCGGCCAATCTCGGGCCGCAACATCCGTGCCGGAGGATCGTGGGGAGTAATGGCGCCCAATGGAGGGACATGGCCACGCGCTCGAGAAACGGTCCCCAAGTAAATGACATCACATGTCGCAACCAGGGAGCCACCTCCCTCTCGCTCTAGTCGCCCTCAATGGCATCTCCCAAAGAAAATCTCCTGATACCTCGCCCCAAGGGTAGAAGTCCACTCCATCATGCCCGCCCTTATTGATGATCGGCCTCACCATCTTGTAATCGAAGGTAATCCGGGTCTTCCCGTGAATTTATCCCTCGCATCTCCCTCCAAATAACCATAGCAGGAAGATGGTGACATCACTCGCCGGGTTCCAAGGGAAGAACCCGATCACCTCGCAGAAACCAGCCCGCATGTTCAAAACATCAAAAGGTCATTCTCTCTCTCATAAAAGTCTCAAGACGTAAAAGAGAAAAGAGAAAAGAAAGGAGACTACCTCAAGGGCAAATGAAAAGGGCCCCATGGAAGCAGCTTTATTCGACTATACATGTCCAACGAGAACATGTAGAGCTCCGCCAATCCGGCCTCTCCCCAAGAGACCGTCCCTTATCCTATCTATCAAATTCCTCCAGTATGCCGAGGAGGCAAGTCATGCGCCGCCGTCTCTGCACTCAAGGCAAAGATAGCATCGCATCGATAGCATCAACTATACGAATGTTTCTACTACTGGGCCAAGGCTCACATCATTAGCAGTTAAAGTTCTCGCATGCAAGTCTCGAATCAAGCCACTCGACATTCCCCCGTGTCTCCCCCATACCTCACTGGGAATCACCAAACTCCAAACCAAAGCCCGGAACTCCTCACTGTAATGTGGTCTTCCAAGTCACGACCTCCCAAGTGAACTCTGTAGGCCGCAATAGCCGTGGAAATCGGCAGTGAGTCAGCCGCTGTAAAGCCTCTCCCCACTCGTGTGGTAAAGCTGGCATGTGTGCTATCCCACCGTAATCGTAAAGGGCCTGGACTAAGCCTCCTCTGCTCTTCGAGGTGATATGGAATCCCCGCCGATAGCCTTCGACGAATGAATCTGTGCCGGCTAGCCCTCACTAAATTCCCGGGGTTCACCCCATTCTTCTCAAAAAAACCGGCATCCTCTCGCTACAAGCTTCGACCGGGCTATCTCCACATGGTCCTCTAGACTTGCTTCTCTCAGACAAGCACAACAAAAGAAAGTTGTGTCAATCATTCATCATTTTCAAAAGCATGGCATATATTCACAAAAAGCGCACATGTCGTCAAAAGAAAATCATTCACAAAAGTTTTTCTTAGCATTATTTGCATCAAAAAGCCAGCTCTTTCATCACTTGAAACGCGTTGCATGTCAAGTCTCATTACTTTCCTAAAGCACAAAATCACAATTTTCTACAATTCTTTTTGCACATAAGCATTATTTTTTCAAAATGGCATGCATGAATCCTTTTCATCTTCTCCAAAATCATGCTTTTCTCAAAATCTTGATTTCCTAGTTCTAGCATTACATGCAAGAACTCCGTCTCATTTTTTGACAAATTTTTTCATTCTTACTATTTAAGTTTGCGAAAAAGTGGGTCATTCCCTGCATTATTTTTGTTTCAAACAAATTGCACATTGCATATTCTTAGCCTCATAGGTTATTCCCATCAATGTCTCAAAAGTCATTCAAAAATCCTAGAAAATTCCTGTAAAATTCGGGTCAAGCCCTAAATCATTCAAAATTCAATCAAAATCGACGAATTTGAGCAAAATGAGAAATGCTTACCCCAACCGATCGAGGGTTCGTTGGATTCTATGCTCCCTTCTCCCTCGGACAGAGCTCCGACGGAGGCGTAAGGAAGCCTCATACTTCCTTCTCCGCTCCGAACAAAGCTCCTTCCTCCTCCTTCGCAGCTCAACATGAGATGTTCCTTCTAAACTCTGCTTGCCTCTACATTGGGTTCCCTCCTGGATCTATTCCAAATCGCAGGGAAGCCAAAGGGAATTGAAAGAATTTCAAAATTTCTCTTCCCTTTCTCCTCTCTCTTTCCTCGGGCAGCTTTCTGCAGCAAATAATGCCCAAATGGCTGCTGCTCAAACTCTCGCTTTTAAATAATCCGGAAAAACGGCCCTTCTAGTCATGACGCCTCTTTTTTCTCCATCTCACGGCGGGCGCCTATTCGCCCGAGCGTAAAATTACAATCCCGCCCCGGACCTTCCACTTCGCTAAGCACCCAATTTCCGTTATCTTTTAACCAAGCAATTAACATCTTTTTCAAGATATCCCTTATCTCTTAAGCAATTAAGCTTACCTCTATCCCGACACGACGTATTTCTAAGTTCTCTTCAACTGATAACGCTACCTCTATCTCCGAATAAAGTGACGTACGCTAAGTTTCTCTCAACTTAAGCTACCTCTATCCCGACAAGGACGTACGCTAAGTTTCTCTCAAACTTAAGCTACCTCTTATCCCGATTAGCTGACGTACGCCTCAAGCTTCTCTCAACTTAAGCTACCTCTATCCCGACAGTGACGTACGCTCAAGTTTCTCTCAATCTCTTAAGCTACCTCTATCCCGAATAGTGACGTATGCTCGAGTTCGCATCTCTTAACTTAAGCTACCTCTATCCCGAATAGTGACGTATGCTCAAGTTTCTCTCAACTTAAGCTACCTCTATTCCGAATAGTGACGTATGCCTCAAGTTTCTCTTAACTTAAGCTACCTCTATCCCGAATAGCGACAGATAAGCTTAACTTAAGCTACCTCTATCCCGGACAGGCGACGAGGCAGCCAACTTGCTTACTCCTATCCCGACAGTGACGTACGCTCAAGTTTCTTCTCAACTTAAGCTACCTCTATCCCGAATAAGACGTACGCTCAAGTTTCTCTCAACTTAAGCTACCTCTATCCCGAATAGTGACGCACGCCGCAAGTTTCTCTTAACTTAAGCTACCTCTATCCCGAATAGTGACGCATTTGGCTCAAGTTTCTCTCAACTTAAGCTACCTCTATCCCGCGACAGTGACGTACGCTCAAGTTTCTCTCAACTTAAGCTACCTCTATCCCGAATAAGACGTACGCTTCAAGTTTCTCTCTAACTTTAGCTACCTCTATCTTCTCGATAAAGTGACGTAAGCTCTCCAGCTTCCTCAATCGTGTGACAACCTCCATTAATCATGCCAATCAGTGACATCCTCCACAATTGTCAAACCCTCGAGGATCCTGTACATCGTTCCTACCTATCTAGCCGATGCTCGAATTCACGATCAAGGCTTCGATTCCTCCGGATACGTAGGTAGCCTTTTATGTGCTGTCCAACATCCGACCACTTTCGTCACCCTTTTTCCTCCGTCACTCCTCGCCGATGAAGTAGTCTCTCATAAGAGACTTTCATTCGACTACCTTGGTCACTCCTAGCATATCCTCAAACAGGATCAATCACTTGACCTCCCAGGTCATTTTCTCTTCTATTTCCCCAAATAGCAGACCGCTTCTCTTCTCCATTCCCCGGGCGATCCTAATTCCGAACTACTATCAAGCTTGATTCTCCCGGATACGTAGGTAGCCTTTCATAAGAGGTTCGCCCACTCGACCACCTGTCTCCCAATCCGTCCCGCATTCCACCGTATCGGGATCCTTTTCTATCGACAACCCCACTCGCCTTGCAAGTGACGTTAAGCCGAGGGCTGGTAAGCACCCAAACCGGCCTACGCCTTCCTAAGCAAATTTCCCGGCAAGTTCCTGGGTAAGTTTTCCCAGAATTCCCGTACCTTTCCCTACTGCCCTGAAATATTCCCGAACTCGTTTTTAATTAAATAAGGGTCGAAGTGAATCCTTCCTAATTAAGAAACACGTTTTTCTTAATTGTGAGGGAAGGTTCTAGAATTTCCGCCACCTCGCATGCGTTCTGTAATGCCGAGTCATTGCATAATGCCGCACTGGCCGCATTAGCTCGCCGTTCTTAGCCAAGCATCTACTATTAGCCTTATCCTGCATCAGTTTATAAATGTAGCCCTCCTCTACCCATTTAACAAGGGAACAATCAACACACAAATCACCCACAAACACTCCAAAGACGTGAAGAACACCTAGCTGGAAGATCCACAAGGTGAACAAGAAGGCCAAGAAGCTCCCTCTCCCTCCTCCTCAAGATCCAAGCACTAACCTCTCCTCCTCTCTCCGCTCGATTTTAAGAAGAAGGAAGCCATTTGCAATCTCGCACGCCCTAACCTCGCATCCTAATTGCTTTATAAATTGCTCATTGCATTACTTTTATATTGCTTCGGGACTCGGTAGACAAAAAGAGCATATCTTCATATTCCCCTTCCCCTTTCGCATGCATTGTACATCATTCGTCATAAAAACGTAGTCTTTTCCCATAAAGCGCGCATCCTTTGCAACCTAAAACCCCCATTTTCAAATAAAAAATGTCATCTTTATGCATCCTTTGCATATAAAAATCAAATCTTTTCAATCAAAATGCATCATTTCCAGATCCAAAATCACCTTTTTCCAAGCATCATTTCGCTTGCACTACGTCTTTACCATAACCAAGCATCATACGCTTTTCAAAATGCAATCTTTATGCATCATTTGCATAATGAATGCCACTTTCTTCAACAAAAATGCATCATTTGTATAAAAATCAAATCTTTATGCATCATTCGCGAATAAAGATCATTTCTTTAAATTAAGTGCATCATTCTCAAGTAACCCAAAAATGTCATCTTTTCATTAAAGTGTCATTTTTTACATACATTTCCCCTTATTCCCCCATTAGCAACTTCAGAATCTGACCTAAGTGTAAAAGATCCTATCTTTACATCGCTCCTTCCATTAAAGGTTTTCATAATCTCTTTAGAAAGGGACACCTTGAACCCTATATCTCCAATTATCGCTTTTAAGAAAGAGTACGAAGCATTCATACGAGCTCGACTGCCTTAAAGCGTAGGATCGGTGGGCTAAGGACTTTCCTTTTTCTAAAGAACCTCATCTTTGACTCATAAAGAGAGTCATTCTCTCGATCACGCAAGTCCCGAGGGTCCCGAGGTTAAAATGCGAACATCACAAGTCACAAGATTTGAAGGATCATAATCCCAAATACATAAATTCCAAGAAATCCCGAGCGACAACCAACAAATGGCTCACGTCCGGAAGACGACTCTGGGACATTCCCTCCTTATTTTCTAACACACGCACACAAGAAAGCACGCAAGCAAGCACGATTAATGAAATTACGGGAGACTCGCTCCAAGCAAGGCACTTTCGCGAACGCCAAACATTCTTCCTGGCGTAATCTCTAACCTCCGAACTCCATAAAACCTTTTTTTTTCAAAGTTTTGAGGTAATTGTAATGGCGTGGCGAATTGCTAAATTAAACCGATGTCTTCAAACTCGCGTGGAATCC